>JAUZNJ010032965.1:0-38448 GCA_034780135.1 Jordanella pulchra
CTGGTGCAACCTCCCTGTATCATTCAGAACCACTCCAGGTACCAACCGAATCAGAACCACTGACATTCCTTTCAGTCTCCCTGGTTAACCGAACCTTCCGTTACAGAGGAACTGTAAGCACACCTTGGACCCGAACCGGAACCAGAACCAGAACCTTGGACTTGTATTGCAATATCTGATTTAATAAACTGTTGAACTTTTTCCCGTTGTCCCGTGTGGTGTTCTGCATGTGGGTTAGAGCTCTGAAACCCACCATGACATTTACACATATTATGTCCTAAATAACCAGCTCCATCCTCAGAGACCTGCTTCTACATCTGTTCTTTCTAAAAGAGCACTTTCAATCTGCAAGTTTACTAGCGGTTCCCAGAAGTTCTAAATTCTAGAAGTCCTGTGGAACCTACTACCAGTTTAAGTCCCTTAGGCAGACACCTGTCTACCTACCTTTAAAACCAGACTTAAAACTTTCCTTTTTGATAAGGCTTATAGCTTGAATGGCTCAGTTTACCTTGAGCTATGGGCTGCCGGAGGACATAAGAAGCACTTCATTCTGTTTCAATCTACTACTATTCTCTAATTCTCCAACATCTAACTTTTTGTTTTCTCTCCTTATCATAGTAGCCTCGTCTGGCCTGGATCTGTTTGGCTGTGAAACATCCAGGGGCCATCAATGACTTCAATTATAGATGATATAGTTTCTTAAGAGCTTAGTCCAGTTTATCTCCTAGACAGAATATGTACTTAGCTTTTACTCTTATTACATGAGTTCCCTTACATCTCTTTTGATCTGAAAACTAGGTCATAGATCACCTGCTTAACAGTTTCATTCCAAGACAGAGCCATGTATAAAACTAATTTACCGATACCTTTTCTAACATACAAAGTATTTATTGATCAGTGCTTCCATGTTCCTTTTGTATTTCTGCTTCTGTCACATTAACCCCAGTTAGTCTGAGCAGGGGACTGCCCATTCTGAGCCTGGTTCTGCTAGAGGTTTCGTCCTGTTAAAGGGATTTTTCTTTTTCTCCACTGTCGCTGCATGCATGCTTGGTGTGAGGAATTGCTTTAGAGTCAATGACAAAATGCAAGCAAATATCTACTGTTGCCACATGCTCATCTAGAAAATGCTAATCCTGCAAAGTCAGTGAGTCAATATGATCAGTCAGGTTTCCTTAATAGAAAACTTTAATCAAACTGACTGTATGACTTGACTGAGCTGTCTTTGTAAATTGTCATGAGTTGACATGTGTTGTGAAGTAGTGCTATTTTGTGCATACTGTACATGGTGCATACTGTACAGAATTTATATACATTGGCCTTACAGAGGATGAAATTTTGTCAGTATCATATGCTAAGAAGGGTGATAGTAGAATGTTAATTACATCAAATTCTAAGCGTTGTTAATTAAAGCACCATTACAAAGTGTGGTGAAGACTAAATGCTTTGAGATGTTGCTCCTCGGTTTATTTGGTTTATTGTTGACCTACTTTTTGATGTACAGTTAATGTAGCGTGATTGTATGAGAGGGAAAATGTTAACTCCTCTTTTGGGATGAGATGTTTCCTGCAGTACAAAGGTTATTACTATTAATTCTGAAGCATTAGCAAGGAAACAGCATTACTGTCCTAATATAGATGCTGAAGTTTTTACTTAATTTTTATTAAGTTTTTATTTCAGATAGACATTGTTTGAGAAATATTTTGTGCTATATAGGAACATGAAATGTTTTTGACAACTGTCCATTCTGCCCTAGAGTTTGTGTCCTAAATATCTTTGAAAATAGCTCTGTACTATAAAACACAGAACAGCATTGAAAGCCCTTTACAATTATCTTGATTATATACAAAGAAAATGCCACTGATTTGATTTGTTTTAGTTTTGATAAACAATTTCTTTGAAATCAAAGATCAACTTTTTCGCGAGAAGAAATCTAATCAAAACCTGTTTTGAATGTGCTGTGATAATTTTATGTAGCTTGGCTGTAAATCTATATTTCTTGTAGAAGTTTCAGTTTTAATATGCATAAAAAGGGAAGTAAAAGCTTTTAAAAATTTATTGCAAAGCAAAAACATTGAGATAGTTTTACATTTGACCATATACAGATATAAAGCAGTAGCAGTTTAAAAGTTCCCTTTCCAGCTAAAAGCCAGCTGATTGCCCTCTGGTTTTCAGCCCACTCCCCTCAGAATTCCAGCTGCTGGAGTGGTAAAATTTTTTTCTGCTTGGTGTGTCAATGTTTTCTGTAATCACACCGATTTATTTACCTTGCAAGCAAAATGAATTGTTGTGAGATTCGTGAATTCTCTGACACCCAACCATCTCGAAGAATTATACTGAATATTCCTCCCTTTTGGGAACACGTTGTACGGGAGGCTTCCCAGATCGATTTGTATTGTTAAGTTTCAATTCTACACAGTATCAATCTTGTTTATGCCAGGTGACTCATTTATTGGAATGCAGGGTATTTCAGGTATACACTCTGGCAGCTTAGGGGTGCAGCCTCACTGACAATGTCATCAATTGGTATTAAATTGCCTCAATGGATCATTCAGTTACCAGCATTTCCCTCTCTTTCAAAAAGCTAAAAGAAATCAAACTTCTAAATTGTAAGTCTTCAACAATTATTTTCCTCAATTAAATCATTTGAACACTTATGTATGTATGGTGGAAGCTGATCCTCTAATGACCAGATGTTCAGTGTACAATCTTATGACTTGGCCTAAACCTGCTAGATCTTAAGAGACAGATTAAACCCTCCAGGAGGAGATTAGACAGACATGTGAATAAGCATTACAGTGAGTATGTCTCTATGGCCAGCAGCTGGTTGTACACTCCCAGCCTCTTCCTAGTTTGTCGCGACTCTCGTTTTGCCAAAAGACCTATTGCAGTTAGCGACTGCCAGATTGGACTGCGGCAACATAATGATTTTGTCCCGCATCAGGGTGATTTGACATGCTCTGCTTGCCTGTCTGTAGCTCGCAGGCTCTCCTTCTCAAATATGGCACTCTGCTTCTGCCTTATTACTGTCAAACACATCAGAAATGCTGCATCTATGTGCCGCACATTAATGAATGCGTGTATACAAATAAGCCACTATAGATACAAAATTCTTCTCCAGATATGCTCTATGTGTTTAATGGCTTTTTTAGTGCCATCCTTACTGGGAATCTACAATTTGTTCTCATCTCAATGGCTTCTACTTGCTATCCATAATTCATGTCTTTTCATTGTTACTCACTTTAACTTGCTTTCACATCTTTCCCCTTGTTACCATTTTCCCCCAGTTTCCCTTTTGTATGCATTCCTAGCAATGGTATGATGCAACTTATTGATTTTCCAAAAGGCAAGTTAATGTTGAAATGAATGTTTGAGTTTGTAGAGAATATCTAAACTTTTGGTTTGTTGTAATAAATTCGAGACATTTCATTAATGGCAATTACAATTAAATGTTTTTAGTCTCTAGCCCAATCAGACATGATGGAGACTGTCTGCAAATAGGAATTTTCCAGATCTTAAAGCAGACTTTCATTAGATTGAACTAGACGTACATCTAGCAGGCAAACCTCCTTATATGAAACCATTTCCTCCCAGCTCCATCCAAATTTTGGCTCACTTGAGAAATTTCCCTGTCCCTGTTACTAATGCCATGGTTTACTATGGCCGTGTGTATCTAGAGCAACGATCATTATTAGATTTAATTATAGACCGTTCATTTTGTTTCATCAAACGGGTTTAATGCAAATGCTTACCACATTTTAGATCTTTATTTGTAAAAAACAATAAATAACACCTTCTGAAAACCATATTTATTTCTATTTCTCCTTTAAAGTAATCATTTTAAAATAATACTTTTTGGTCATCTATCACATGCATTCTCTTTATGATTTATCAAATTTTGATGTTGTGATGTAACAACATATGATGGGGTTTAAGATATTAATATCTTTGCAAGGCACAGTAGACTAAAGTAAAACTTTAATGATGTTGAGCTGGAGGCTGAGAAGTTTAAGTAATCATTTTCATGTTAAACGCATAACACAAATTCCAGTCATTAGATAGCTTTAGAGTTACTGCTGTCCTGTAGATAATTGTGAACAGAGATGTAGAAGTCAACTAGAATTTGTTTCTGCGTTATCTGAACCTACATTAAAGGAGGGAAGGGATTAGATATTTCTAGGTAGCAGCGGCATTAGGATATAGCAAGGTTAAAAAAAAAACAACCTCCTCTCTCCCCTTTTTATTTCCATATATACTTCATCCTGCCACCTCCTTCTCCCCCCTTGGCATCTTGTCATGGCTCTCTTTCATCTGCAATGCCCTATAAACAGAACTTCTTACCATTTCAAAGCTCATAGCTGCAATGTAGTCTCTTCGTTACCTCCTTACTGCATGCATATTCGAAGTGCACAGTTGAACCGGCACTTAGAGAACACAGGGTGTGCTGCAGCCTGGGGTAAAAAGTGTCAGAGGAATGAAGTCCCACAGTGTACACCACTGAGGCTGGAACTGTTTTTATTGTCTAGAGTGCTTTGAGTCTTCATGTTTCTTTTGATGTGGGCAATAAGGGCAGTTTTTCAGGGCAGTATTAAAAGGTGGCATACCAGCACCAGACATAAAACACAACTTGTCTGTCAATGGGGAGTTGGTGCCTATGTTTGACAAGTAGAGGACACCTGCTTGCAGTTGAAAAAAAGTAAAAAAAAAAACAAACAAACAAGCAGAAGACAAGGTTACACATGTTATTAAGAAGTACTTTGCATTTTATTCTGCTTGGAAATCATTATTTCCACTCTTAATTGAAAGTGAGCAGAGACTGGGCTGACCCCAACACCATTCCTGTAACAACTATCTTTATAAACAACCACTACTGTAAATGTCTTCTATCCTGATCTTATTTAATAACTCTGGCACAGCTGCTGAGATTCACAACAAAGCTCTTTGTTACACACTCAAAAGGTCAAATTCAGCTGTTAAAGAGAAGGGAAAAGAGATTTTTGAAATGAAGCCACAAAACTTATAGGCATCAAAATAATCCAGGAAGACGGGTTTTTTTTTCAGAATTAGAAGAACATGGAACTTTACCTTCAGTCAACATGCTTTCTAAACACGATGTGAAGCAGAAACCCTAAAATACACATTACCCTAACCGCTATCTCTAGTGCAGCACATGGAGAGACTGCAATGCTGTGGTGATGTTTTTCTTCACCGTACATAAGAAAGCTAATTTAAATAAAAGATGGATGGAGCTTAATATATGGCAATCCTGGAAGTAAACCTGTTTTATGTAGCAAAGATTTAAAACTCAATGCAAATATTGCTGCGCACTGATGCTCTTCATCCAATTTAACTGAGCTTGAATCCTTTTGCAAAGAAATATAATACAAAGTCTGTGATGACTGTTATTGCATAAAATGGTGGCTGTACAAAGTAAGTGCCAAAGGGATGAGAGTTTTAGATTTTTTTTGTTGAACTATTGTCTTGTTTTATTATGAACCACATTGCTGTATTTGTAAAAAAGTACTAACGTTTGTGTTAAAAATATCTTTCGGTTCCACTTTACAGCCATGGGTTTCTTTGGGTTGACCAGTCATTAAAAATATCAGAACAAATATTAATCTTTGCATCTGCAATCAGGCAGAATGAGAAAAAAGTTAAATGAGGTATGGATGCTTTTTCAAGTTTCTGTAAAAGGAACAACTGCTAATTCTGACATGTGACTCTTTGCTTCTAGTTAGCTTATAGATTTTGGGAGAATATCTGTTAAATATGCCTTGATATGGATGCACATGATTGTTTGTGACTCCGCATGGCTGTCTGAACTTATTAGACAGCAGTTTGATATTTGTTGGCGAGTTTGTTTTTTGAAGCATGCTGTGTGAATCCATGTGTGGTGTGTGTGTTTGTGTGGCTAAATATTTGTTACCTTGTAGGGACAGTGTAAAGCCAATTTGTCACAAATATGATACTTTGTGGGGACTGAGTTTTCTTTTGTATCAAGGATCTTTTCAATACATGAGATGCTACATGTTTTTTGAACAGTATGCTGCATAAAGAAGTACTTCATTAAATATGAATAATTTATTGCGTCGACTGTATCAAATACTGACTGAATAAGCATAAATATGTCTAGTTTCATGTGTAAGAAAACTCTTAAGATAAAAAGCATTAACAGACAACAGCCTTTTCAGTTTACAATGCTTTTTGCAATGCATTTCTTCTTCTGTTACAAATGTGTTGCATAATGTCCTCCACTTTTTCTCAAGTATTAGCCTTTGTTAAGCTGAAGTTAAGCTGTTCCACCATGTAGCAGTGCTAACTGGGCACTATTTAGGTGATAACATAAGGAGTTTATTGAATGTTTATATTGACAAACAGAACTGCATAAAGTGCTGTACATTCTGCATTCTTGTCATTCCTCAATTCCTTACTGGACTTAGACGTTCTGCTCTAGCATGCCTCCGCTCTTGCATTACTTCTTTTGTATATACCAGTGAGGTTTTGGTTAAGAATAAACAGCTCACCCTCTAGTGGATGGTGGTAACATTATAACATTGACAGACATTGCTTAAGGTGAGGATATCATTAATCAGTTGAAATAAATGTAAATCTAATAAACCATAAATCAATTACTTTTAAGTTGATTAATCTGTTACATCCCTAGGGTTAGATTTGCAACTAGAGTGTCAATTAAGATAAGGTTGAGATTATTGTTAAAAAAAAGAATTGAAGTTTCAAAATATATGACATATCGACTGCATACATTTCTGCAACAATCCACTTCCTTCATATTAATTTTGTGTTTAATACACTCTGTAGTGGTTTGGCATAAAGGCCTTTATAAGGGTGATTCCCTATTAAACTAACTTTGGTGGTGAGTAAATATAAAGGCTTACCAACTTTAATCCTAATACATATTTATGAGCTGTTGCTTTATTCTTTTTTAGTATTTCCTATATACATGTTTCAGAAAGATAAAAAATGTATACCTGTATTGCTAATATAGCAAATATAATTGAATTTCAGGGATGAAATGGAGGCATGTGTGGGATGAGGAAAATGGTGACTATGACAGAGTGAGATTAGTACAAGTGAATGCAGGGGGAATGAAAGATGGATTAGTAGAGAGAAGACTGAAAGGGAAAGTGAATTTCTTTTTCAGGTGAGCTTTATGTTTTGTAACAGATTCAACAGAATCATGGGGACATGTCATAGAAAACTGGAGTCTTTTCACCTCCTACAACTTGATCACCATGGTGATGTATTGTTCATTTGTGCCTCATTACCAGCTCTTTGGTCAGCATGCTCTGCAACATCTTGCTGAGAAGAAGGGGGCAGCACCTTACTGACATGATGCTGATGGATGTTGACAGAGAGGGCATGGAAGACGAATTGGTGCTCTGATTAGGAGGAAGGTAGATTTAAAAAACAAAAGTTGAGCTCAGCTTGGTACTTTCAGCTATACAAACAAAAACAACTTCAAACATTTTTGGGTGAAACATGAACAAAAAATATGGGACTGAAAGAGACTTACACTCTAAATAACTCTACCAAATAAATTTAGATATTTCCGGCCTCTATTATTCAAATACATTTAAGCTCATCTTTAATGCAAGGAACATTATGAAGAGCTAATAAAAATGGAACTGATGAGGAGAGAAGATCCGCTCATGATTCACCAATATGTACCACATTCACTCTTTAAATCTTTAATCATGGCCTCCAGGCATCTTTTCAGACACCTTACTGTTACATTCACTTCATTTGACCAAACAACTAACTTTTTGACTTGTATCATATTTCATCTGAACTGATATTCAAGGATAAAGATCTAGGTTACTCTCCCTTTCAACATTTCTCTCTGCATTTCTCATTTTCCGAAGGCTGTCATGTTTTTTTAAAGTCTCATAGTCAAAAAAAAAAAAAACAAATTCACTCCTGATTCTTTATATGTTTTAATTGAAAACATCACTTAGGATTTGTCTCCTTTTGGAATTTTTTTCAATTTTCTTACGCTTACATGTTGTTCATCAACCAATTTTTAAACACAGAAAAAAATTAAAATACAGAAAGAAAATATGTGAATATTCAAATAATGATTTGATTTATAAAAAAAAACTTTAATTTGTCCACAAATCTTTTTAACACTTTATCCAATCTTTTTTTGCATTTAATGTGTGGTGCTGTAGGATTATTTAAGTACTTTTGACATCAGCAGTATTTTTAAGTGCCAATGAATCAATTACTAAGTAAACTATCTGTTTTATGAGCACTTTGTTGTAATAATAATCAACGCATTCTCACTCCCGACTCGTCATATACTGACGCTTGGGCACGTCCCCTCAGCGTCACATATTGACGCGTCAGGTACCCCCTTCACGTCAATATTTGACGAGAAGGGTTCTCTCATTGAATCTTATACAGCCTGCCCTGTTAGTCTATCCTAACCCTAAAGTTTCAGAAGTTCATAACTAAGCCTAAATTTGTTGAATTTGACTATATAGCCTTCTGGAGAGTGCACCGCAACCCTAAATATAAGAAATTGTGAAAAACCTACAAAAACATGTGCTCTGCACAAATTGTGTGCCTTTCACAAAAATGTACAAAAATAGAATAGACCCTTCTCGTCAAATATTGACGTTCAGCGTCAATGTGTGATGCTGAGGGGACATGCCCAAGCGTCAGTATATGACGAGTCGGGAGTGAGAATGTGTTGTAATAATATGTTTCAGTTTATTTGTCCATAACTAGAGCAAAAAGCTGAAATTGGATTAATTTACTTCTATTGTTTGATCAGATTAAAAATCAGTGCTTGTAAGAAAGTATCTTGTAAGCAAAAACAGTCCAGTTACAGAGGAAACACAAGAAAAACAGTTCCAGCCAACTGAAAATGCACAACATGTACACATCCATGTTTTAAAAAACAAAATAGATACAGTTATGGTGATTTTACCCTTTCTCAGCAGCTTCTTGAACATCTTGACCTTTTAGATTCAAACGGCACAGATTTTATCACTGTGTCATCTTTGAGGATAAATCAGACATGAAATAGTATTGTAATTATTTGTCAGAAACTTGACACATAAAGTCTTTGAAAACATTTCATACCACTTGTTTTCTACGTTTTCCACCTTTGCCACAATATAACAGAAAAAAGATGGATTTCTGTCAATCTGTGTTAAGGGTTAATTTCTTCTAAAAGGTTAATTTCTGTTTTAAGTTACTCTTCATTGTATATCTGTGACATCCTGCAGTCAGCTCCATGCTGGGCTGCCCAAGTTGCAAATCAGTTAGATGAACATTTCAACACAGCCTTTACTTTATCATGGGAGACATCTGTGTTTTCTGTTAGAAGGAGGGAGAACTTATGGGTTCTGGTGCACGTGCTCAGTGTACTGCAGCAGAACAGATATGAGGATAGAGAATACATACTGATGACAGATAGTATTCTTTTCTACCACTCAATTGGCCGTGTAGTAGCCAAGGTGTGAGGTAAACTCCATCTCTGTATCATGTTCTTCTTATCAATGATTTATCTACATTTAACTGGAATAAATTTTGTTAAAACTCAAAGATGTTTTTCCTTTTTGCATTACTCTAAGAACTCATGGCCATGAATAAAAAAACATGTTAAAACAAGAAGATAACAACTATGTAGTTAAAGTGAGATGGAAAACTAAAAGGTCGGAGGCTTGTACAATGCAACAGAAACCACAGAAGCACCTTTTGGGAGAACAGGAGGATGTAAGGATATAAAGTTAGAAGTTTTTTTTTCATGAGGATTGTGTGGGAGTAGGAGGTGTGAGGTGGATTATGCTTAGAACTTAAAAAATCTTTTCTTTCTTTTTCTTTACACATTCATTTAATTTTTCTTTGAATATTTTTGTAAATAGTTTTGTATTGTCTCTCCTCTTGTTATTGCTGCTCCTGAGCCAAAGTGTTAATACTACTTGTTTGACTTGTATCTGATATTTTGGTACAATGCATTGCATAATTCTGAAGTGGAATTAAAATGGTAGATGCTTTTGAAAGTTTCGAGTGTTCACAGGTCAGGTACAAGAATCTGTTGTCAGGACAGCTATTATTCATGCACCCAACAAATCTGGACTTTGTTGAAGAGTGGCAAGATGATTATTTACTTAGTAATCCTTGATTATTATTATATTAAAGGATTTATGACAAGAGTAAATGATTGATATTCCCCTACCCTTTTCATCCATTCAAACTGAGTTTAAGCAATTTACAATAAAGAATGCCAAAAAAAAACAATCTCAGAGTAAAATTGAGACATGTCTCCAAAGATCAGCAGTTCCATTTACTTGCTAAATTCTTAACTCACAAGAGCTAAATTTAAATGCACAACATCACTCTTTACAGCATTTCTGTGTATTGGTCTGTCACAGAAAATTCCAATCATAATACATCAAACCTTTTGATTTTCATACACAGGCACTGTAGTGTATACTGACTGCAGTGGGACATGTGATGTTGATTTGAGTTACATTTATTATGTATGTTGACCAAAATAAAGATCTAAAATGAAACTTAAAGAAATCAGATAATGCAGAAAATGCTTATACATGCTTCCAGTCTGCTGCAACAGCAATGCAGCCATGTACTCCTACAGCTTTCCCTCTTTCTAGAACAGCTATTGACAGCTCCTGCTGTGTTTAAAGAATGCTGTTTCTGCCATTGCTGCAGACACCAGCTGAACCTGTTGGAATGCAAAGTGGAAAAAAAGATTATCCAAACAGAAGAGAGGAGATGAGACATCAGCCACAGTCTCCTCCTCCTGAGCTCAGCAGTCAAAATGTCGAAAAGCTTGTGTTGAGCAGCCCAGAGCAATGAGAACATTCTTTTCGCAGTACAACTACATGTAACAATGAGTTACATTTGAAGGCTACTTATAAAATCATAAATAAGGTTAAAAGTAAAATATCCTAATTTTCGGAATGATGTTGCAGTCAAGATCGGTAAGTAAATGGCACAGCAGGATCAGTCTGATTAGAATGCAATGTCAACATGTGCACTAAGAGAATGGGTAGTTAAATGATTCATTTGGCAAGGAGCACTGGGCTGACTCACAAATGGAGTCATAGTGTCATCATTTCTTTTCTGACTTTTAAAAGGGGCTTTAAATTTATAATATTACATTTATTCTGCTGCCTTATTTTGTTTCCACTTCTCATCTGCAAATAACGACTTGTGGCTCTTTGAATGAATCACACACTGCAGTAGCAGCTTTCTGGTTTGTTTCCTACAGTAATCTCATAATACTCACTGTAATATCATTTAATATATTAGAGCATGTATAGCAGGGATAGACAGTGTTGAAATAAAATAAATATATTTATGGTTGTTGAGAATTGTTTTCTGGCAGCTATACCCTGTAAGTTGCTATGTTGTTAAATGTGTTTACCTTTATACCTGCTTTATAATTGTATGCACTTTAAATGTAAGAATAAGATAGATATTATCAATAATTTAGAAGGATATAAAAATTTGACTAAGAATTTGTTTTTCTAGTTTAGCTTTACATTATATACTACTAAAAAGGACTTGTTAAATTATATATATATAAATGGCCAAGTAAATAAACTAAACTACAAAGTCTGTTGTGCCATATAGTAAAAAACATTTTTTTTACTTTCTTTGAAACCCTGAAGACATGATGTTTCTAGACTTGTCACCCTTTAATGCCTCAAAACAGAATATATATTTGTGTTTATTAACTGTCTCCACTGCTGCCAAGCAGTGGTAACAAAATTCCATTTCATTCTGTATCACAAACAATATTCTCGTCCTGAATTGTGGCTCTTTATTTTGTTTTGCTCTGATACCTCTATGTCGGTGACATTCGGTTTGTTTGCAGAATCACGCACCAACCAGTTGAGAGCCTACTAAATCTGCCGGAAGGTCTCTTGCATTTTAAACACACATTTGGCTTTGTTGCACTGACAGTCTTATGAGCCGTCCTTGCAAATTTCTTTCAGTGTGGCAGATCTCAGCTTTAACTGCCATCTTTTTGTTACAAGTAGAGAATTTGAATCCATACTACAGCAAGTGTAATATCTTATGGACATTTGGTTTCAGTTAACATTCAGAGAAATAGTCTGATGCTTAGATAGAGTTTTACTGATTACTAAGACAACAGTCTGAATATTTATCATGCTTTGAAATTTGCATCTCTTGACCTTTAATAATGATCCAGGATTAGCCCAAACAAGATAATTAAGGTCTGAGGTCTCATATCACTCGGGATGCCAACATGTTTTCTTGGCATTTCACTCTTTTTTTAAGAAATAAAACATGTCAATCTCTCCATAAATGTTGGTTTTATAAATGTAAATGTAAGCAAATTTAATTAAATGTTTACTCATCCTCTCTTTTTAGATTTCAGACATATAGAGCCCATTGTCATTATTGTCAGCAAAAATGTGTAAAAACACTTTAATTAGGTTTATATTTGACTAAAATGATGTAATATTCTGATACAAAATCTTTGTTTGGTAAATCTTCAATTTAAGTGCTTTTTCAACGTAGTGGGTAAAAAACATGATCAAATCACAGAATAAATGATTTAAGTTTACTGGTGTTTTTGTTATGTGGAGTTCCCTTAATAAAACTTTTTCCTCTATGTTCATCCCTCCCACAAAGTATATGCTCAAACGAATCTGCTCAAACAGAACAACTTTAGTCTACATTTCACTTGTGACCTGCTCAACCAAGTAACAGTGGATAGAATACTGTATCTCTGGTCAGAGCAGAGCCTGAGATCACAAACCTAATTAATAATGATGACAAAAGGTTACAAACTGTAACGGTATGAATATGTTTTAAAAAAGCAGGAGAACTGCAACCATGGGTTAAAAATCAGTAGCTGAATCATGGGTAATGACGCAGCCCTTTGCACATAAAGCGCCACTGCAGAAATCGCGATGCTTGATTAAACTCAGCTGTTGTGACTGATACCTGAAGATGTCAAGTCTCAAAACCAGGGCACACTCTAGTACATAACCTAAACATGTCCAGATTCCATATAATGCTTTCCAGTTATATTTCTTGAGTTTATTCTTTTTTTAAAGTGTACTTGTTAGCATCTATAGTTTGGTGAAATGATCTAAGTCACGCTGTCATGTTACAGGCTCCAAGTCTTCTAAGGTGATGAGGTAATATTTTTCTTTTCTCATTTCAAAGATATTCACAGCAACATAAAAAGTCATTTTTCTTCTCTTTCTCATCTGCCTTTATCCTCTCCACATAGTAATCATATCTTCCATGTGCACACTGCTGTTGCAAACTCTGGCCGGCTTTAGGATTCTGCTTTGGTGAATCATAAACATATTTGCATCCTGTCCTCCAAGAATGTAACTATGTGCTAAAACGTTGAATTTTTGAGAAAAACAAACAGCAATTAAACAATTAAACAGCACCGGGTGCTACTTTGATTTTCCATACAGTCCAGTCTTGAGACAGATAGAGACACACAGGGAACATTTTGATTGAAAGATTGCGCTGCTCTGTGACAATAACTGCAGCTCTGCTTTCTTGGGAGAAGCACCTCACCTATTTTAGAATTTGATTGACCCTGTCAAATAAGGGAGATTGTTTCAGTTTGTAGGAAAGCAGAACAGAAGTGAAAAATGCAGCACAGTCTTGTACACATCGGGACATTTGGTCACCATACCTGCCTCTCAATATTCTATAATATTAACATGCCTCTTACTCTTCCTCTGATCCTCTAACTCAGGGGTGTCAAACTGGTTCCAGAAAGGGCAGTGTGGCTGCTGGTTTTATTTCCAACCAAGCAGTAGCACACCAGACTATAGTCATCTCATTAAGTCATCAGGTTAAGGCTGTGGGAGTATTATGTTTTAGTAATATGTCTACCTATGCAGTGGCCACAAATGCATACTCTTCTCTTTTCCCCATCAGTTCTCTTGCTTTGTATGAACTGTCATCGAAAAAGAATGTGACAGAAATGTTGTCCTATTAGTAAAGAGGCTGAAACATACTATATATTTACAGCAGTGTTAGCAGTCAAGGTTGTATCTGGGATTACTGTGAAAAACAAAATAATTGTATGTAATTTTCCTCTGAATAAATGCACTTTGACACATTTTTACAAGGGGTGTCAATTAAAACAAAAGGTGTTGTATGCCAGTCAGATGTTTATATAAACTATCATTTTACCAATCCAGATTTAGGTGTTTATCTTTAACAACAGCCATCACAACACACTACATGGCAGAACATGACTCACAAATAACAAGATAGAAATAATTGATAAACTACAACACTCACATTATTGTTGTGGTATTTCATGAGACCAGGAGGTCAAATGTAGAAACGCATTAACAACCTACTGGTGCTCACATGATTATAGAATAAATCTCCCATTATCTAAAGTAAGACTTTTCCGCTGTTACCGTCTGCACTGTGAATTTTGTAAGAAAATTTCTTCCCTTGGTTTTACAAAAAGAAATATATATTTCTTTTTGAAACCGACAAAAAAGTAGATTCAAAACAAGTAATTAATTATTAAAAAATTTAAGCAGAACAATAGTCTTTTATTGTTATGATCATGCAGAGAAAAAAAAGATTTTAATACAGGTTTCACTCAGCTTCAGAATCTAACACGCTGGCACCAAGCCACTGATTGATGAGTTGTAAAAGTGCTTTGAGCCAAAGTCAGACTGAGCAGAGGGCAGACGGTAGCGTGACTTGTCTGTACCTGTCTGAGCAGACTATGATATTCATAAAGTGATGAAATCTTGTCTGGGGGGACTCAAAAGCACTGTTCTCTCACTATTACCAACTCTAATTAGCTTTCCCACCAGTTTCTTGATTCATACGGTCTTTTTTGTTAGTTTCATACTTGAGTAGAAGGTAGAGAGGCTTGATACTACCCCCTTGTAATTAGTGTGGTCCCCATTATAAATCCAAGTGCTCATAATTCAGCTCTTAGAGACACTCTGCTAAGATTTTGTATGTAGATTTAGATACGTTTACATACAATTAAACACAAGATTTTCAGCTGCAATAACTATCAAAAAGGATCTTAATCCTTTCTCACCTAAGGCAGGAAAGGCTCGCTCTTTTTTAATGGTAGAGATTCAGAAACTTTTCTTTAGTCTATGTAATATATCTAGTTTCACCTTTATTCATGTATTTAAAACTTTCCATATCATGTTAATTTGAATAGCACTTTAATCAAAAATAAAAGTAAAAGCATGTTTTCAAACAATATGTAAAAACATATGTTTAGAGAGCTTGTCTTATTTGCAAATTGAGCAGCTTGTTTAAGAGCACTTAGGGATTTGGGTGAAGGGATGAAACAGGATGGACAGATACTTAGACTTTGTGTCTCCAATTAAACCCATTCTAGTCCAAGGCTAGAATGGGTCAGATTTTTTTATTTCTAAAATCTCTTTCCAAACAGATTGGGTTACTGTGGTTATATGTCTTTGGTATCATCTTACATGTGTGTTAACCTTTAAGAATAAGATAAGCATCAGTTTTAAGACACCATTAATAAATTATCAATTTTCCAACCTTAGCAAAGTAAGTGGAATATTTTGAAGTAAAACTGGTACTTCATGCTGAAATGTGTGATTGGCTTTGGTATTATCAGCAGGCACACTGCAGTTAAATGATGAAAAAAATTAAGGTTTGTAAAGAAATGAGACCAGATGAGAGCAGAAAATGATGTAAAGGTAGGTTGATACTATTGACTTTCTTGGATTGTAGAGCTCTGTCTAGCATAATTCCTTTGTTTTTCTAAAATAAGGGTTAATTTTTTTAACAGACACTGAATCAGACAATATCTTTGGTGAATATGGTGTTCTGTGGGAGTTATGTTTAAATTGGGATGCTTTTGAGATGCTTCTGAGTTGATCCTCTGATCTATCTGACTCACATATTAGCAAATAAAATTAGTACTGACAGAAAGTCCTTTTCTGTAAATCCTACCTGCCTATAAATCCATTTATTGATTTAATTCATTATATTGTGAATTTTCCTGGCACATAGCCTCTTGAATTTAAAAGTTAGCTTTTGATTGGAGACACAAAGTCAATTCATGTCCAGAAGTCATGTTTTAATGATTTTATTTTACACCAGAGCTTATACTTTCTTTGATTTTTACTCACATATTCATGGAAGCAATGAAATAAAATCTCTCCCTAATAGTTTTTCCAGGAATTAAGTCACAATGTTTACATAACTTTGGTACACAAAAAATCATTGCAAGAAGCTCTGTGTAAACTAATTAAATGTTCAAAATCTCTTTTTTTCAACTCATTTAAAGTTTCATTTGAGGTTATGAAATCAATTTACTTGCATGCATAAGCCACAACATCAAGTCGGAGCAATATGTGTTTGTTTTTCATCATGTTTCACTCATCCTGCAAATCAAATAAGGGAATCAGGTGCAGAAAAGTGTTGCACTAAATGAATGTCTGCTTACAGGCTTGCAGAACCACTGATTCAGTACGAAGTTGACATTGTTTTAGTAACAAACAGGATGGTAAGTGAAAGCACCGCAGAGAGTCTTTGTAGATAATTAAACTGCAACCAAAATGCAAGATAAAATTTGAAGGACAGACTATTAGTATGCTTAACATTTAGACATAAACAGTTATTTTTCCATCACGTATGGTAAAAAAAAAAAAAAAAAAATGTTTTTTCTTGATGGAGGTGCAATTTTTCAATAAGTTTTTTTTTTTTTTAAGTGTCAAAAAGAAGACAAAGATGTCAGTTTAGAACACGAGATGATGTCAGAAAAAGCAGGTTGGGCTGTAAGATCTAGTGTTTTAGCCCTCTGGCGTTGTAGTGGTAGATTTGTAGTCTCCTCACTCTTTGACCTTTTTCATTTTTACCATAGAAGCTGTGGACGCCCACATTTGTCTCTCCTCTCATTTCAGCCTCCCTCTCTTCTCTCATCTTGCTGACTCTCTCTTCCAGAACCCATAAGCAGCTCAAAGATTCCCAAGTGGGTCTTTTGCACAACTTTTTGTTCATTAGAAAAGAGCTTGATCTGATTTGACCGCTGAGCTTCACTGGAGGAAGAACATAAGATGAGGAAGCATGGAAGAGTTAATTCATCTACACATTTCTAGTCTTTCTTCATGCATAGTTCTGAAATTGGTTTGAAACACCAATTTGTGTGTTGGGAAACTGAAGATGCTGTTCTTTGTCATCACTCGTGATATTCTAGGAAGTAACAAAAACTGTTTGTTTTTCATGTCTTGGTTTGCAACTTTAAATTATTTTATATCTTTTTTGTACTGCTTGTCTTACTTCCATGGTCCACAGTGTAATAATTTACCACTTATCCTTTTATTCTTTGTCTTTTGTTCTTCTTCAATGCTCCCCTCTCACTTTAAGCATTCCTTAGTCAGAACTCTCCTCCCAGCACCAGTGACCCAATTACTCTAAGTTGTCCCTCCATGGTAGGATGTAGCAGGGTCCTTCCCTGGAGACCTATCCTGCGGCACACAGACAATCCATCACTCTTCTCCACTTCTTCCCTCACACTGTGTTTATTAGTGTCTCTCTCAGATAGTCCTTCCCAACACATCCAAAGACCTCCTTAAATAAGCACTAAAGCAGACATCGGCATCAATAAAACACAAATTTTGCATAAACAAATCTATTCTGGATATTATTTTGTATGTTTCTAAATAGTGACATACAGGTGCCATTAGATGATTGCTGCTGGGCATTTGACACTTGTTCACAAATATTTCTTTTTGCCCTGACACCTCGTCACACCTCCACTTCTTGTTTGTATAATCCTGTTTGGGCTTTTCACAATCCTGTCATTGGGATTTAATGAAGGGGGAGGCATCACAAAGTCAGTGCGATGCCATTAATTTGCAAAAGTCACCTTTCTCCGCTGCTGGTGATGGGGAAAAAATACCTGCTGTAAATAAATGCTGGCAGGTGAGAAAGCATATAAAGTATCTTCATTAATCTGTTTACAAAAATGTCTGTGAAAAATCAGTCGAAAGTGAAGTACTGTAGGGATGACTTCAAGGTTCCTTTTTTGAAGAATATTATCATTTGTCATACTTTAAAGTGTTAATGAAACACTATTGATTTTATGAAATTTACCATTAAAACCATACGCAAACCAGGTGGTTCTGTTTTATCAAGCGTCAAACAGGCATATTTTTAACAAAAATATCCTTGGTTCAGTACCACCACAACAGCACTCTGATTTAAAGCTGAGAAAAACCTTCATGTGGTGACTTCAGAGAGAGAACATTTTGGAGTTATCTGAGCTTCTATAACTAAGACGGATGAAAACATTGATGATGAGTACAGAATATCTAGTCTGAAATTGGTTTGTGTGATGGAACCATCAGCCAGATCAAGTTCAGGAGAGCAGTGACGCTGAGCATATGAAGGCATCACACCATACATGTCAGAACCATTCAGAGTGGACCTCTACCCTACAGAGACAGACTCTGAGCTAGAGGGTGAGGGCTTATTGAAATTTATTGTGATTTTAACCAATAGAGCAACACAAACAGGTGGAGTATTGATGAGTAACAGGACAATTGTTGTATATGTTTTTTTCATTGTTTTTACAAAAAAGCATTAATTCCTTATCTCACTCTAACACCACTTAAATAAAATCTACCATTAAAAGTGCCTTTTAAATGTTCCATTGTTAGTAAATAATGTCATTCCATCTCAGTGTAAATGCATCTGTTTTTTTTAAAGCAAGGAAGGAAAACCAGAGAAAGGTCAAGGAAATCCTTTTAGATAGGTTCAGAGCAGTAGGAGCTGCACAGTGCCACATCAAAAGTCTGAGAATCTCTTGAAACGGCAAGGGCTTTTTGTTCATAAAGTTAATACTTTTTTTCATAAAGCTAGTAGTTATTAAAGAATGGAAAGGAAAAAAAGTTTTCCTCGTGACTAACTATATACTGTATATTTAATTTGGGAGATGTGAAATGTATGTGAAATGGTCAGATGACATCAAAATAAAACTTCATGGCCATCATGCAAAACCCTATGGGCCTAATCTTCAAAAGATTCCAACACTTTGAATGAGTCATGTGACCTGCTTTAGCAATCTGAGCGCCACATAAATACAAGAGTTACCTAAGCTAAAAAAATCTGAATCAGAAAGCCTTTATTGTCATCATATTCTAAAACGGATAAAATAAGATTTTTGGGACTTCCATTTCAGCTGCCGTGAAATAAAAAATAAAATAATAAATATAGTACAAGGAAAAGGAAAATGTAAACAGTACTGGCACAGTTTCTGGGGGGGAATAGTGCAAAACAAGTGAAAGTGACCGTCAGTGCAGGTCGTAGTTGAGGGCGGCAATGGCTTGGGGGAAAAAACTGTTTTTGAGTCTGTTTGTCCAGATCCTCATTTGCCTGTAGCGCCTTCCAGAGGACAACAGATCAAACAGGGCGGAGCCAGGGTGGGAGCTGTCCTTGGAGATGGCCCTGGCTCTGCTGAGGCACCGGGCAACAAAACAGATATGACACCTACCTGATCAAACAAAGCAAATAATAAAGGCCTCTGATTTTTTTACATCTTAACGAAAACATAAACTTAGACTATATCAAAAACACCCTTATTGACTACACAACACTTGCTTTTGGTTTTGAATGTAAACTAAACATGGCTGGGATATCCCATGATAACATATCAAAGCAAGATTCCCTGCACACTAACCCAGCCCTTTGAAATACCATCCTTAATGTACACCTTATCCATCAATTTTACTGCTAGAATTGCTGCCATCCATGCATTCGAAGTCACATTTCCAGTCACTTGTATGCCAATCAATGCAAATCGGCCTTTCAGATCATTCATCTGACTGACCTGTGCACCAGATGGACACCGTCAAGTTTTACAGTTTGGTGCTTAGAAGATAGCGCACTGTAAACAAAGCTTATTTAGTAATCTCATGAGCCTGCCAGAAAAATTTAGACTGAGCTGATGGAGTGGTAAGTGCACTAGAATCTAGACCAAATAAATATGAGTTGAAGTTAAATATCTGGGCTTGCTGGACCAAGTCATACTGTATCTGCCTATGATTAAGAAAGCGGAACAAAGTGTTTTTCCTGTGACTCAAACCAAGTAGACTCAGTGATTGTGAAACCATCTGCCGAAACAGAGGAAACTACCCATCTCTGATCGATCCATAGAACAGCTCTGCACAATTGCCTTTATTATTGCATCGTATTAATCCCATTCTCTTTGAGAGTTGACTCAAATGAGTCGACTGGACTGGACAGAATCGACTATGAAGGGCCCATCTTTCCCACACTGAGCCAACAGTAAAATTCATCCTTCCCGTCCTTCCTTCTGATGCTTAATAATTGCTCTGCTTGGGTTGGAAAATAGGGTAGAATTTATGTTTTTGCTTGTGTTTGTGTTTTACCTGAAATAAGCTTTCTGTTTTCAATTTTGATAGTGTCATGCAAAAGTGGCCAACTGAATACTACATTGGACTGGCTAGCATCTTTAACTTCATCCTACCTCATGTCCGGCCACATTTGTAGGCCAAGTTGTTGGCCTAACATCCTTTGTTTCAGACAGAATCGACCGAACCACAAGTGCTGGGACTAGCTAATCTAACCAACTCTTTCAGCTTTATTATAATGAATGCATTTCTGAGCCATTATTCATTTTTCACTATAAAACCAAATGAAACATAATTGTTTTGACTGCATTTAATATCTCTGTATCAGGGTTTATTCACATTTACCTGCTATTAGTTTTAAAGGACATTTAAAATGCATTAACCTTTGAAGCTTAAACTTTCCAAACAGACTCTTGGATGGACTCCTAAAGCCCATTTCCCCCCTCTTGTTTTTATTTACTTGTGCTTATTTTCATTGGTTTTAACGTTTTTAATGATATAGACGGCTTCATAGATGAATCTCCAGTCCAGTTTGTTGTCCAGGTGAACACCAAGGTATTTATACTCCTCCACCACCTCCTCATATTTTCCCAAGATGATAATGGGATTCAACTTGTACCTGTTTTTTCTGAAATCTACAATCACCTCCCTTATTGTGCTGACATTCAGGATCAGATGACTGTTTCAACACCATGCTACAAAGCTGTTCACCAGCTGTCTGTACATAGCATCTTGTCCATCTTTGATGCACCCAATGACTGCAGAGTAATCTGAGTATTTCTGCAGGTAACAGTACTGTGTCTGATACTGGAAGTCATAGGTGTAAAGCATAAAAAGGAATGGTGAGAGTATCATTCCTTGTGGTGCTCCTGTGCTGCTAACTACTTGATTAGACAGTTGAACTTTCAGGCTAACAAACTGTGGTCTGTTTGTCTGTTTGTCAGACAGGTGTCTGTTTGTCAGACAGGCTTTGATGATGAATGGTTGATGCCTCCACCTTAGTATTCTGGAGTTTTTCATCAAATAAATCCGGCTGAATTGAAGCAGGTGTATGATGGAATCTCCAACTCCACAGTGATCAGCAAACTGCCTGGGGGTCCTGATGGCTGCGGGTTTGTTTGCTGAGGTGAACCAACAGAAGTCTGTCTAGGACGTTCATAATGTGGGATGACAGGGCAACGGGTCTATTGTCTCTGAGAACCGTTGGCTGAGTCTTCTTTGGTACTGGAACAAGGCAGGAGGTCTCCCACGTCATTGAAGTTGGGTCCTGTGTCAGACTAAGGTTGAAGAGGTGCTGTAGAATCCCGAAGAGCTGCTCTGCACAGACCTTTAGGACTCTGGGGCTGACACCATCGGGACCTTGTGACTTATTACCATTCAGTTGCCTTAGACTCTAGAGACAGACTGGTGAAAGGCAGAGGGAATAGCACCATCTTCTGATTTGGCTGACAACAAACTCACAGAAGCAGAAGAGCTGATGGCAGAGGAGGACAGGATGTCCATATTACTGTGGGCTGGATAGAAAGATGCTGAGCTTTTTCCTAAACTGAACCTGTGGAAGAATGTATTCAGTTCATTGGCTCTAGCTAGAGTACCATTTGGCTGGTCATCTTTCTGCTTGAAGCCTGTGGTTGTCTTCATCCCTGACCGCACACCTCTGAAATTGTTCTGCCAGAGCTTGTTTTCCATCCTCCTCCGATATGCCTCTTTACTTTCTGTTATTGTGTGAATGCTGTAATCTCTTCTATTTTTCATGAAAGAAATAAAGCATTTTTGTTTTCTTCTATTTCATAATATTTAGCAGGTTCTTCTTTCAACTTCTGCTTGTTTCTGCCATTTTCAGCCAAGAGCTTAAAGTTTAGCATAGAGCATTCACACTGCATTTTCATAGGAAATGCAACTTTTTCTAGTCTTGACCTTAAGTTGCTGCTGTACAATCCTCAATAATTCCCTGTCTCCCTTCTTATGGAGTCATTCAAACACTAAGTCATTGTACTGATGTCCTCACCAAAGGCATCCCAATCTGTAGCCTCAAAACAACCTTGCTGGGCTTCTTCAGCTTCCTTTGACTATTTTCTTACAGTTCTTTTTAATGCATGTTGTCTCTTGTAAAGTGGCCTATAATCTGAGCAGAAAAAAAAAGATCGTGATCTGATTTCCCAAGAGGAGGTCTTACTTCAGAGATGTAGGAATCCTTCTTATCTGCATAAAACGAGTCCAAAGTCTTGTTTACTCTGGTAAAACAGCTGTCAAACTGTTGGAATGGTGGCAGTGTAGCAGAGAGTTAGGCATGATTTAAATCATCAGTTATTGCCACAAAGGCACTCGGGTGTTGTGTCTGTAGCTTAGCAACAATGGAACTGATTATATCACACGCAGTGTCAGCAATGGCAGAACGCTGAATGTAAACAGTTATTAACAGAAAACTGTTAAACTCTCTGGGCAGATAATATGGCCAAAACACTAACTGTCAATAGTTCACAATCTGGGATACAGTGATAAATCTTCAAAGTAACATGCCCTGGATGACTCCATCTATTGTTCCCAAGCACTGCCAACCCACCTCATTTGGGTTTTCCAGTCTTCTTTAAATCTCTGTCTATTTCAGCTTTAAAAATGTTCATTGGCTCATTCATTGGGTGTAATAAAATCACCTTGCTATGGCTGCTGTGGTTACGCATCATTACAAGTTAAATGGACAATTATTTTTTTGTTCTTTCACACTGCCGCATAGTGGCCCAGACTATACTTAGAGTGACCAGATGTCCAATTTATATATTGTTTGAGACATTGCCACATTTTACACTTCTGTCCTGGCGTTGTAATAAAGTAATTTAAGAAATAACTAATTTTATAAGGTCAAAAGAAAATCAACAGGCACTTTTCTTTATTGCAGCGATGATGTTCTTAAAATATTTAATTGTAAACAAATTATAATGCTAACTACATTTAAAGAAAGGAAAACACAACCACAAAATGACTGTGGAAAAGTTTATGTTTAACACTTTATACAGTTCAATTACCTTTAACTTTATAAGGCCAGTGAAAGAAAATTCTCAAAGAGCCTCTTTGTAAAGTTTGCCAAATCTTATTTTTGTAATTTCTTACCCTATAACCAGCATCTATCTCATATTCTCCCTTATCACCATTCTTGTTGTTCAACTTTTATAATTTTGAGGCTCAAAGAGAATCTCGTTTTTTTGTCCTCCCAAGTTCTTACCATCTGTATTTATGCATTGTGCGTTATCAAACAAGATGAACCTCGATTGTTTGCTTTGCGATTCAGAGATTTTGCTTTGCAATTTCCTCAAAGCATGTGTACTTTACTTCGCCATTGTGTTTTTCTTCCTGTCTGATGCATGAAATTGTCACCAAATTGCTACATAGGTCCAACTAAAATAGATCAGGGATCTTCCTTGGTCAGAGCTAAGCAAGTAGTCTTGTAGAGAACTGTCTGCGGTCTGACCAGCCTCATGCATTTTGAATGAGATATAAGTGCCCTGACCTCATATGATCTAATTTTCAATGAAATCAAACAGTAAATAGTGCCCGTTGTGTTCAGGCTTTTAGGGGGTTTTCAAATGCTATAACAAGTTAGTTCCACTTTCAAAAGTGCAAAAGTTGATATAAACAAAACAATTTTGGATTTTAGATGAGATTAGCCAGAAAAATGAACAGACTATAAATAGATAAAAACAAAGATCTTCTGCTTAGTTTAATCAGAATTAAACATTATTTTGCTTGTCCTTTATAAACTATATATCCAGCTAAGCAATATTTACTAAGCAGCTCAGACAGGTCTTTGTACATATTTAACAACAGTGTTAGCAAAATGATGTGCAGAAGAAACAGTTCTGGCTCCAGCAGAGTATGAACCCACATCCCAGTGTGTCCCAGTTTGTGAATGTTTGCCTTTCTCAGCATCCGACAACTCTGTCAAATCAGCAAGAGAAGTAAAGCAAATGGGCTATGTTGTGGAAACATGATTATCTCCCAGCTAGAAACTAGACCAGTCAATAAACACTGATGGATCAATGAAGACCACCAGGGACGGAGTTCCATCCCTAATTCTGGGTATTAGTTTAATGATCAGAGCTGCTGACACAGGTTTCGATTGAGTTTAGCCAGTACATCCTGCTGAACCTCTAATGTTTGCAGAATAGGTTCCTAACTCCATTTTTTCCTCAGTGTGTGGGTGACTATTATTTTCCTGTCTATAATTCTTTATGTCACTTTTTTCTCCTCTGGGTTTGGAACTTCTTGTGTTTCTTGTGGCTTTCAGGCTCCATTGTGATTGACAGATGCTGAGAAGGGAGGCAGAAAGGTTATCAGCCCATCTGACAATCAAAGCCTGCTTGAAGCAGCAGCAGTACAAGTCTGCTGAGGGAATGTCCTTTTAATAAGTGGAAAAAAGTGCAGTTTGATGGAAATTGTTTCTTTTATCCCATTTTTAAATAATGCTAATATGAGTTTGAATAAGCAGTGAATAATATGGGAGAAAAATACACATTTAGTGTCTCATGGACAGAATTGTAGCATACCGTAGTTGGTTGTACAATGGAGGCAATATTCGTAAAATCATACTTTTAGGCACATGGGAACATTTTAAAGTTGAAAAAATCCAACAATGCAGTACTGTACAGTCATTACGGTATTCTTTAAAGCTGGTGTGTTGGCTTAACCTTGAAAAGTGTCTTACTGAGCATGAACAGGCTATGTATCAAGTTCTGACTAAGCAATCTGATTATTTCCTCAAAACTAGAATACATACAGTATTTGATGTTATATCTGCTAGAGCTTTATTTTCTGTTGTCTTACTCTGCTTACGTCACTCCCTTGAACTACTGTTGACTAATAAGAAAATTCAGCTATTTTTCCTTTGTTGTGGTTTTGTTGAGACTTCTGGCCAACATGCAAGAAGAACTCTCAGGAGGCGGGAGTCAGATAGAGGAAGTTTATTGAGTGCAATTTATGAAAGTGTAAAAGTGAATCTGGTCCAATGGCAATTGTGCAACAGAAAATCAGGTCCTGGAGGAAACAGTGGGCTGGGGAATCAAGATCAGGTCAGTGGGAAAATCCATGTAACAGTAAGGAGAAAGATCAATGGAGCTTACTTGGATGATGTTTAAAGGTCCGTCAGGGTAAGCGTGAGTCGTCAGTGGAGGCTTATTGCAAATAGTCTAATGGGAGATTATTTAGACTACAGCAGTGCTACAGTAGCCACGGTTTAAAAGTTCCCCTATTTCCATGATAGGTCCTTGACTGGTACTGTACAGCTCCTCCATTGGTAACAATAGGTTCCATGGAGGTAGTGTAACCCCATGAGATGACGTTGTCACCAAGGCCTCAACCCTAAGCTGCCAGAGTGTAAACCTAAAATACCCAGTATTCCAATAAATTGGTGGAGTTACAGTAAACATTGAAACATCCAGGAGGAAGGGGGCCACTTCGACAGCTGGAATTTGGAGGGAACTTGGCTGGAAACCGGAAGCCATTCGGCTGACTTTTGGTCTGAAGGGAAACTTTTTAACAGCTACTATTGTAGGCGGACAGGTGTGTCAGGTCATAGTTAGAAAAAGTAGCTAGAGGAGCAGAGACATCAAGGGAATGTAGTCCAGGTATCAGTGGAGGTTCTTTGAACTGTGGAGCTCAGTTCATTGGGGACCCGGCTTAGCCAGTCAGACTGAAATGGCATCTACACGGCGTATTAATCTGGTTAAGAACTGGTACAGCTGGATTTACAGGGTTAGCATTGTCGGGTAAGAACCAATCAGGTAACTATGGATATGCAAAAAAAAAAAAATCAAGGTGATACATTCTTTTTTTGTAATTTTGTAGTCAGTAAAATATGTCAAGCTGTCAAAAAAAAACACTCCAGTAAACAATCTCTGACAATTTTGCATACAAAAATCTGATGATATAGATGACTCCTACTATGTTCTTGTTATTCATCGCAACACTGTTCAGGTTGCCAGCTTGTTGTTATGCCAGCAGAAAAACGCTGCTGCATTAAGGGAATTTCTGCCAGTGTGAGTCATGCATTGTAATGTCACACCTCCTGCGCTGTGAATGGTCAGGCCAGATCTGGCCAGATAAAAACACCGGACTGAACCACGGACTTACCAGACAGAATTACAGTCTGTGCAATTTAGTCTGGTCAGAATACCAGGGACTGTAAATACAGGGAACTGAAACTGAGGTGGTCACCTTCACAAAGGGGACACAGATAAGTTACTAGAGTGAACACAGTAAATGGGGAGGCTCAAGTTAAAGTTCAAGTTAAAGCTCAGGTTTGGTTCAAGGTGCTCAGGAAATGCTCAAAGAATGTTCATGAAGAGGCTTGGTGTTGTCAGTGTCGATTAACACTAAGTTGAAGAGTGACTGGCTATCTGTTCTGAATCAGAGAGAGCACAGGAGAAAAACACAACTGAATTTGCTGACACTCTTGTAAATTTTGATTGTAGAAGAAGTCTTTACTTGTAAAACATGTGAAACCCAAAGCAACATCCCAATCTTTAAGGCCAACATTAAGGTTCTACTTAAGAGGACCATGTCATGTTACATTAACTATTTTAAGCTTTGAGATATTTCATAATTGTGTTCCTTCATAAAAATCACAACAAAGACGTAATTTGCTGGATTCATAAATGCCAAAAAAATTATCATTAATTCTGCTCAGCAGCAGTTCCTCCCTTTCCTGAAAAAATGACTTGTAATGATTGTAATTTTGATTTGTTTTGGATTCTCATCCATGCTGTATTAAGGTGCATTCACACTGAAGATGGTGTCCAGGGCAAGAGTAGTGGATGTACATACTATCCCGATGCAACAGCGGTGAAGCACCCAGCGATGAATTCCAACAGAGACGCCCACAGGGACATATACTAAACATATCCTTACATTCCCTATTCATACAATATCCTCCCGGGTCTAGGGGCCAATGCCTGATTGGGGACAGGCCCACAGACCCAGGAGGAAGTCCCCAGACCACTTAAGCGAGATGCACATTCTAATAAACTGCTCAATTTTCTCCCATTCTTTCTGTCTTGAATTCTGGGTCTGTAAGAATTCTGGGTCTGTAAGGATTCTTCACAAAAACTTTTAAACATTGCATGAATTATTAGGTTAACTTCAGCAAATCATTACACAGCTGGCCACTACTAGTATCTAACATAGAACAGTGTCAGTTCAATTCAAAAATATTGAATTATATATGGAAAACACAAGATTCACTAAATTGCAGTAAAATTGATCTCCGGTAGCAGTGTCTTGCACCAAATTCAGGGAAGCTTCTGACTGAAGAAACTGGATGCTCGGGGCTGTCTATAAATTAGTTCATTTTATACATTTCTCTGTTTTTTGGAAACTGACTTCAGTAGATTTGAGAGAAGTTTTCAGAGGAGAGTTAGCCTTCTTTATTAGCTAATTGAAGACAGGTCAGTGAGCTGTTACCCCTGCCACTAAAAGAAGATTTTTCCTGGATTTAAACGTTGGGAAAGGGGTATAAGCCATTTGGCCTGATGTTGTTATCCTAGTAGATAATGGCAGAAAAGATCTGACCAAAATTGACTTACAAAGCAATCTACAGCTCACTTTACTTAACTTATTGTCCATTTTTGATGCACGAAACGATGGTAGTCATCTGAGTATTTCTGAAGATGACAGGACTCTGTTTTATATTGGAAGTTGGAGTTACAGAGTAATGAAGATTAGTAAGAATACTATCCCCTGTGGTACTTCTGTGCTGATGACTATCTGGTTAGACGTTTAACCCTTCAGACTAACAAACTGTGTTTTTTTTTTGTAATGTCTTTTATCCAGGTGACAAGGCATCCACTTGAGTCTTCTAGAATCCGACAAGGCAAATTAGGAAGAAAAATGTAAAACGCACTGTAGAAATCAAAGAACATAATCCTCACAATTCTGTCTGTCATGTCTAGATAAAAATGAATTTGTTCTTTTAGGACAGATGAAAGGGCGTTCTTTGGTCCTCCAAGGGAGGAGGACTTCCACATCTCTACAACTATCGTGAGGCGGGCAAGGAGAGCAATATTGTTCTAATACAATTGAGACATCATCACAATGAAGGGAAACATTTTTCTTAAACATGTTAGAGGAAAAAAATATATATTTTATAGAAAATGAATACCCCAGACTTGTGAATATTAAGAAAATCATGAGATAGGACCTTTAATGCCCACATCAACAAAGATACTGACAATATGTAAAAGCTCTCATTTCCTTTTTCAACTCAACTCAATTATGTGTTGAGTTGAAAACTGTGTGCTTTGTCTACCTTAGAAAAAGAGTGGAGTCTTGTCTAATGATGGCTTCACAGAGATTAACTTTATTTTCTGAAAATGTTCTTTATCAACAGAATTTTCTTCATTATTAGGGATAACAAAATACATGAGGAAGCGTAGAAGAGCATTTCCAAATTTTATTTTTAATGCAAAAATTTAAAATGGGTTGCTGTGAGATTTTCATGGAATTATACCTTATAGGCAAAATGTCACAATTTAATTGTGTTATGGCAATAAAAGAAAAAGATATTACACAAAAATAGAATGCAGTTCTAATATTAATACCTCTAATGTACATATTGCAATTTTGACACAACCTAAGCAAAAATACAGAATAAGGACTTACCAAATAATGAGTACTTTTTGCTGTTCTTGTCTTCATTGCGTATCACTGGGATTAACTGATACAATCTGGTTAATTTCTCAGATAGCTTGCTAGCAGTCAGCCGGCATTTACACATGCAAGTCATAGCTTCCCAGCTCTAGTTTTACCCAGATTTACCTTAATGAGACTAAAAGCAAATCCTTTGTTAGTTTTATGCACTGCACACAGCAATACGAATTATTTCTAAGTTGCCGGTTTGTCTTTCTGTAAAGCAAAGAGAAAATGGTAGAAATTAGGGCTTCAGAAGAAATTTCCACTTTATACACCACTGAAATAAATCAAGAAAAGTTCCACAATTGGCATGTCTAAATGAAACAATGTAAGAGATAAAATAAAACTTTTTTCCCTTGGAATCACTATAACAGCTAGTACTATGTCCGATTTATTAACGCTCCTTAGCATTTTCAAAATTTTAACTTTTTGTTTTGTTTTTTTAAACACCAGTTAAAAACATAAAGGAAGTTATTGTGAGACCTAGGAGACACCTCAGATTGTATTTATCGAAATTGTTATTAAAACTGCAGCAAATCAGGACTGAGTTAGTTTAGGCCTAATTAAACCTCTATGGTTTTAGGCCCTCCTGCCAGAGAGAGCTGTCATTTCGCACATTTTTAATGACTACAGTGGCTACTTTTTTGTTTTGTTTATAACCTTATAAAAGTGAATGTGATCAAAAAAAGGTGCTAAGTTTCAATTAAACTCCTAATGCATCTGGGTTAGAGTTATCAAGTGTGAAAATTTACAAAGAATATTAGATGTCAAGAGGGATAAAACATCAGTAACATTCAAAATACAAGATGGGCTGTTGTTATCACTGAAGCTAGACTCAAAACTGCCAAAGCTACCAAGCTGATTTGTGGGTGAGTTTGCACTTTCTGCAGATGGTGATGCATACAACAATGTTATGTTCATGCTGAGCTCAATGCAACAATTCTAGGATAACAATAGAACTAAGTAAACACTGGGTGTGCAGGTGGAGCAGTGGTTAGTGCGCACGACCCATTTACGGAGGCCTTAGTCCTCGACGCGGGCGACCCAGGTTCGAATCCGGCTTGTGGTGCTTTCCCGCATGTCTCTCCCCCTCTCTCATCCCCCCTTTCCTGTCAGCCTACTGTCAGAAAAATGAGCCACTAGTGTAAAAAGCTAAAAAAAAAAAAGAACTAAGTAAACACTATCAGTACAGCATGTTTTGCTCATACACTGTTGCTTTATTTTAACGTGAGCATTTGTTTTTCTTATATATATTATTTATTTTCTTTTGTAGCCATAGTTGACTGTACCTCTGTAAACTATGGGAACTGCAGTAAATAGTATGAAATTGTTTTAGCCTTTTATAACCTCAGTAAAATCAAATTCTAGGAACCAGCCCATTGGTTTTAGAGGTAATGCAGGGATCCATCTCCATCTGTCAGTAAATTGATTGTGTAGCCCTACAAACTCAGTGTTGAAAGAAATGTCTCATTAAAGGTTTCAAGTTGTTGGGTTAGAGAACAATATCTTCCCCATGTTTGGAATTTAGTTATTATTGCATAGACTGTTTTGGGGACATTTTTTTGTTGGCAAAGTATATTGGCTACTCTTATCCAACCACAATACCTTTTTAGGAAATGCATTCTTACCTTCAAGTTTTAAGATAAATCTTTAGCTGTAATAAAAGAAGAAAGTTAATGATCTTAAAATGAATGCTATTCTGCATGAAAATGTTAACAATTGGGCGATTTAAAAAGGGCTACTCTAGAGTGTCATGTAGAGACACTTCACAAAACCAGTTATATCTGTAAAGAGAGGGACAAAAAAAACACCCTTTCTGTGGTAACATACAGTGTTTAGCTTATTCTAGTGTGCTCAGCTTACCACAGTGAGCCAGCTGTATGCCTGGCAATTTACTGAGAAACACAGAAACTCAGTGATTTACTCTTCTTGCATTAAACTTAAAACCTGACAGGATTTTGTTTGCTGTAAGTGGGCATGCTGCTCTGCTAGAAGAACATGTTGCTTTCTGTTCAAGAAAAGATCAAAGACCCTAGAGAGAACAATTAAAGCAGACATAAGACTATCTTTTTAGTGATCATGACATTTTTGGCTGATATAAACAACAAATTACTGTGCTCTTGTACCATATAAATGAGTCAAAGATTTAATCTATAAAAAAAAAAAAAACTTAGAACACCTGGGTTTCTGTGCTATAAATACGGTTATACACAGTCTGTTAAATAGTTTTCATTTGAATGAGAAGTACTCACTTTCATGTACTAATATGAATCAGAGTTAATGAGCCTTCTTTTTGATTTATACAACTGTACCATTTGAGGACTAAAATGTCCGCTATCACTTCAAAAGTCAATATCAAACAGGCATTGCAGACTGAGAGAAGAATTTATTTTAAAGTAGTAATGTTATTGTATGAGAGTATAATGAAGCCATTCCTTACCTTTGACACCTTCCATATGGAGTTCACATTTCTCAAGTGATAGCTCTGCATTCACTTCACGCACACGAAAAAGGATGTAGGCTGCATTATTTTTTAAAGTGAGTTGCTCTGAAACCATCTCTTCTGTACAACAGCTTTCTACTTGTTTATTCAAGACACAGACTATTCCATTTGGAGTACCAGAGTACCAGTGTGTTGTTCCATTCAATCCAGATTTTGAGACGTACATATAAAATAGAAACCACTAACAAAAAGGTGAAGTTGGTTTTACAGGATTCATTGTTTCTTAAATGGTTTTTCATTAAAGTAAAACATTTTCTAAAGATGCTTTTTCCTTCACACATACTGTAGACTCCAAACTGGTTGTTGAGAGAACTGAGCGTCGATGTTACCTTTATATGTGATAATATAACATATGTTTTGCATATAAGGAAATGCATATAGACTACACTTTTCACACACTACTTTTCTATCACAAGATAACAGACAGCAACACAACTATGCACCTGTGTAATACTTTTATGCAAAAACATAAACTTTTTTTATTTTGGTTGTTGGGGTAAGAGTGTAAAAGATTACATAAGCAGAGAGAATTACGTATTTCCACTTCGAAAGGACAACATAGACCAAGGTATGAGTACAGCACTCTCTGATGTAAGAGGAGAAACATGGAACGATTATTTTTACCTGATAGTAATGCAACAAAATCTCTTTGAAATGTCAAACAGGGTTGCCTTAAAGGTACAGAACGTATTTCAATAGGTTTTGATTTTGTCTGTCAGAAACGCACAAATGCTGTGAACATGTTGATAAACAATGGCTGAAGAAGTTTAGCAGTACTAGACAAGTAGAGGCATGAGGATGGATATATTGCTGTTAGAAATACTTGAGGAATGCAAAATAAACAAAGGCCTACTTCTTGTTTGTTTGACAGTTTAAATCCTAAATCAGAATTTGTGTTTTAAAAACAACGTATCCTATAAAGAATATTGCACTAGTTTTTTTTTTTTGGTTTTCATTTTCTTGGAGCAGTGCCATGCCTTAAGGTTTTGCAAATTACTGTCTTAGATAAACGTTTTTGACTATGGCAATTGTCACACATGCCATATATTAGCATTAATTTACAAAACAAAATGCTCCAATATTAGTCTCTTCATCTTTGTGTAGTCTGGATACAAACTTAGTAATGCATGGCAGTACTCTTTTGTGTTTTTGGCCATAATATATTTTGTTAATAAAAAAAGTATGTTGCTATGTCTTTTGTCTGCACTGATAAGTCTTAATTAAAAAACAGGGACACAATCAGTTACATTTAAGATGGATAGCTTCAGTTTTGTTGGGGCTAATAAGGCTAAGAGCTTTTTTCAATCATCACCAACTGTGAGGCCCGTCCCTGATGTTAATCCTATCATCTCTCCAAAGCAGATTTTTTTAGTACTCTGAAACATATCACATTTCCAAAAAGTCTATGTAGTGCATCCTCAAGGCACAAATTATGTCTCCCAGTCACCAACTGTTTCGGTCACACACCGTGCTGTCTGTAAACACTAGCAGATGGTGGCAACAGCAAATGATGGCTGTCTGTACCCACAGATACTGTTCTGGAAGAGTCTCAGTGGCATTTCTCAGCACCTCTCTGTTCCACCCCACTGTCCTCTGTAAGCCACAGCCTCATTTGTAAAAGGAAAAAGATCTCTCTGTGCACGCTGTGTTCTTCTGTAAGGATAATTAAATAAATGGGATAGATCATGTGAGCTCCCTCAATTTTATGTTGCAAGTAAGCCATGCATGCATGATTCACAGTATTATGCCCATACTGGTTTGTATATTCTTCTTTATATTTGTGGTATGTCACAGCATGCCTCGAATACGCTGCTCATTATAAAAATGAGAATTAAACCTTTATATGTGACCTTGCATTTAGCTCTGTGTCTATTTAACCACTAATATTGCATCGTTTGCAAATTTGTGTCTCTGTGCTCCTTTATGTGATGTGAGCTCAGAAAGACAAATAGTCCATTGAGTTACTGTATTAGACTCCCATTACGAGCAGTAGCTCCTGTTTTTCAATGCTCCCTCTGCCTCATTATGGGCTCACATAAGATTATTGGTGACATTTAACCGTTATGCTTTGCCACAGTCCTATCCTGTCATAGCTCCCCAAGTATTATAGTCTATGCAAATAAGCAGGTTGAATGCCCCTGGTAAACTGGTTCTGACCAGCCAGTAATATGAAAAAGTGAAGGAAGATTTTTTGCATACAAAAATAATGCTAAAGGACATTCAGAATAAAAGACTGGGTCAAGCCAGAAAGTCTTTGCAATGTCCAGGATTACTGCGGCACTGGTGACCGTAGAAGGTCTTTCACAGGGTGCTGAACCCCCTGAAATTTACAAGGTTCATGGCAAAGCATTTAACACACAGGCAGATGATGACCTCAGCATTTAAGGCAAGGAAGCATAAAGCAGCATGACATTTGTGTCTGAGACACACAACTGCCTTGCACTGCTACTGAACATGATAATTTCTCTTGTCAGGATGTGATTATCTGCTCCAGGCTCACTCAGTGTCCCCCAAACCTCCTCCCTCCACCTTCCCAATTATGCTGCTCTGAGGGAAAAACCTATCAGGATATAAAGGCATGATGCCAGAGCCAGTGTTTAGCCTCCTGGAAATGTGTCTTCTCATTGAAAATGGGACAGAGATTTTCTGTCACTGCACAATAATGATAAAAATTGTGATATTATTTAAAGATCTGATGTTTGTTGTCAGATACCAAACCTATTGCAGTAAAAAATAAGGTGAAGAAAAAGTGAATGAGTCCGACAACAGTGAGGAAGGAGCAGCTATACAGATCTTTCTTAGTCACCGTGGTTATTCCTTTGACACATATCTACCATACCTGCTGCCAAATTCAGAGTTTCACTGGATCATTTATTTTTGTCTCTTTGTGCCAGTCTCATAGATAATTACAGAACAGTGTTATCCATATGTATGGTAAGAGTGAATCTTTTTATTCTCTCAGTTTTATGTACTATGAGTATCTGTTGCAATTATGTTTGAGAGCTGATGCCTGGCATTAAAAAGCTGCTTAAAGGGTAACATTCAGACACCTATATGTAGTAATTGCTTTAAATTATTGTAACACTTTGAACCGAAAGGCACTGCTGTTGGCATCTATGTTTCCAGGAGTGTTTCAACATATTTTATAGTCTAAGACTTGCAGACAGATCACAAAACTTAACACAGCACTACTGTTACAAAATTTTCCTCCATGTTCTGTATTGGTGCTTTTGTGCTCAGGAGTTTGTAGTTGGTAAAAAAGAAGATCTGTCAGTTCAGAGAAGTGTAGAATGACCAATGGCTACTGCCTGAGGGTGGGTGACATCTGTGCACCCAGACAAACTGAAATAAAACACCAGAGGTTGCTTAGTCTGACTCACCAAATGTGAAATAAGCCTGGCTTAAAAAGTATTCTGTATCCTTACTACGCCGTTCCCTTACAGAATTGCTTCTGCAATTAATTAAACATCACAGAAATAGCTAGTTAGGCAAAGAATTTGCCCTTTAGGGACAAAAAGCAGTATGTTTTCAACAATTTGCTGAAGGTTTTGTAAAAAATCTCTTAAAGATGTTCTATTTCACAGGAATTTTCCAGACCATGCAACTTGGTCATAAATTGTAATGCATTTGGCGTCACGTAACAACATTTTCATATTCTTGTGATAGATTTCTCTTACTTTTCCTCTTATCTTTGGCTGGCACATCAGATTCAACGATGTTCTTCACTTCAGTAAATTATTGTAAATGATCTTTGTAAATGTGATGCAGTCCACCTGTGCATAAGTGAGCTCACATTCATGAGAATTAAAAAGCTGCATAATTACCGACCCAATAATTCCATATAAGGCTATGACATCCACATATGTCAGACTGTGCTCATTCACAGAAATGGCATTGGAGACAGACGAAAGAAGAGAAACTTTTCCAGTTTGAAGATGTAGAGTCTTCTGAGTGAGAGCTGAGCAGCAAAATTAAAGGACCATTAAAACCAAAAAGTGTGTGAGCCACAAATTCAAATTCACTGTTGGTTTGCACTGTTACAGAAGCAAAACGAAAATTAAAACAAATCCTTCGATCTGAAAATGGTTTTAAAAACATGAGAGAGTCAATAAAAATTACTGTTGCAGGCAAGAAATGCAAGATATGATGTAAATGCTTATGTTGAGTTTGCCATCAACTGACACATTCTGCAAAATCTCCTTTTAATACACACACACATTTGTACTCAAAACCATCCCTTTATTGCACTCTATCTCTCTCATACAACACATAAACATAAAAATATTAATGCTGAAACCCTAATTTGTTGAATTCAGAGAAAACCCAAACATTCCACATTTTGTGTAAGAACAAAGCCTGGGCGGTGTCATCCAGTAAACTGAATGCATGTCTTACTGTTAGAAGAGTTTACAGCATGAACTTTCAATCCATTTTCTCTCTGAAATGTTATTTTATTTGTAGCTTGATCTCCCATAGAGCTCACTGACTGCACTTTCTTTTGAAGAAATGATGACAAATTAAATCAGTTTCCCCTGGACACCAACTTACCAGCTGCGTTTGTGACCAGTAGTTCTATCATCAGCGAATGAAAAAGTAATTTATAATTTCAGAGTTGTTTAATACATAAGGATGTATCTTAATAAAATGGACAATTGCTTCTAAGTAACAACAAATATAGAATGTACTGAAAATCTAGGTGTGGATAACGGCTGACCTATTGTGCAAGACACCTATGTCAAGTCTGGAGCACTAATGAAATCTCATTGTATGTAGATTAGAAATAGGAGAAAACATTGAATGTGACATTTTCTCCAAAATCACTCAAATGAACAATTTAAGAACCTATATGTTTGTATGAACTGTTCTTGAGAAACTCAATTAAGCCAAACCATATAGCTGATATTGTAACATGAATAAATGCCTTATCAATTTACTAGTTTAGTGAGGACATTTGGTCGAGTTTATGTAACAATCAAAGACTTTCCTTCTCCTTTGTGTTTGGTCTTATATCTTACAACATAACAGATTAAAATAATTTTCTAAGTTTGACAAAAGAAAAAAAACAAATAACAAAATGTAATAAGAAAAAGTTTGTTGTAATGTCAATGCCATTAATAACTTGGTCATATTACTTTTTTCAAGCTGTTTGGATACTCTGAGTTGCTGAATATTTTCTGTTGGTATCATAGTGCTCAAATTTTTTGCATGTTTGCTGATGCTAGTAAATGACTTTTCAATTTTTGTGTTAGAGATCTAGTAATATTCAACCATTTGCACTATAATCTCTTCAAATAAGAATTTTGTTTCTGATGCTATTTTATTATGTTCCTTTCCAAGGGGCTCTTTTACAACAGTTAAAAAGCTCAATATATTGCTCTGTGCTTAGTTTTGAAACTTTGCTCTAACCTCTGCAGTAGCTTATTTATCTTTTTGCAGCAAAGCAATCTGTCCAATGAAGGTCATCAAAGTTATGTCTACTTTACAAAATTATTTCATTGTTTAACTAAGTAAATATGCAAATAAACACCTACTGAAGGACTACGCTGTACCTTTTTCTCAGTTTATATATCCTCACCACCCAGGTTTTTACCCAGTTGCTCTCTTCCCATGCATCACTCTGATACTGAATAAGTATGAGTCAAAAAATAGTTTCTTCATATATATGAAATCATATTGTAGAATATATGTCCTTTTTATTGCTTACTTTTTAAATCTAAACAGTTTGCACTTATAGTCTTTGTCTTCTGAAATAACAGGGATACCTTTATTTACTTTGCATGCAAGACATCTATGTGAAAGTAAAAACTTACATGTTTGCTGACCGACAGAAGTATTCTTAAGAGGCCCTCAACACCTTGAACAACACCTACAGCAAAGTAATTTTCCTCTGGGCTCTGCAGTGCTGTTGTTTGTACTTTAGAAAAACACTGTTGTTTTGACCTCAAGGGTTACTAAAATGCTAAATACACATATAAAAGCCACAAGAGCACACATGCCTAAGCACACACACTCTCACACACATTTCCAAAAACAATCATACGTATAGCAAACAGAGCACAGTTCACCAGGCCATACCTATTCTTATTATTAACCTTTATTTAACCAGGAAAAATCCCACTGAAAATAAAAATCTCCTTTACAAGAGAACCCTGACCAGGACTGGCAGCTAAATGTCAGCAAAGAAGGGGTGGCATGAAAAGGCTGCAATAAAATTCATAAACACACTGTTGAAATAATAATGATGCTGTCAAAACATACTCAGCACTCAACCCGCTGCATCTAGGTAAAGATTTTTCCATTCTTTGATCATCATTGATTCACTATTTTTTGATCACACAGAGTTGGACACAGATAATAACAATAATAATAAAGAAGAGGAAATTTATTTTTTTATTCTTTGCAAACATGGCAAACCATAGCAGGCTATTTGATCTGCAGTATCAGTGTTTCCTTTTCATTTGCGGTCTAGAGCCACATCTTTGTTTCTACTCATCATGAATGTATCAGGGGGAGACTGACAATGTAAAGGACTTATAGTAAAAGATTTATGTGCAGTTCTTGGCATGAGAGATTCTCTCATTAATTTAGCAAAACAGGGATGAAATGTAAAGTATCAGAAAGTAATAGTGTACATATAAAAGTGGCATACACACTACCGATCAAAATCTTTAGCTCTAATTGTAATGGGTAGTTCAGCTTTTTCACAGAGCTCTCGCTTTTGGCTCTCAGACTCTCTGTGTTTATAATCTATGACTTGTTAAATTTCCAAATACAGGTGCTAGTCATAAAATTAGAGTACCATGAAAAAGTAGATTTATTTCAGTAATTTCATTCAAAAGGTGTAACTTGTACATTATATTTATTCATTGCACA
>JAUZNJ010032967.1:0-13412 GCA_034780135.1 Jordanella pulchra
TATATATTAGATTCGCCTTTGGCCTTTAGCGTTGATTTTTCTTTATATTGGCACTGTGATCAGTTTGACAGCTTTTTGTCCAAAATCTAATATAGTAATGGAGCAGCTAGCTGATACTAATCTCTTTTAAAGCTGTCATTATTAAGTATAATCCCTAAAATCTACTAAAGATATATTAGAGGACATTTTGCAAAACAAATAGAGTTTGGTACTATTTTATAAAGTGTTAGTTAATCAATATAAGCTCTAAATTTGTCGAACATAAATGAATAAGTAAAAGCTTCTGGTGACATCACACAAAGCATAAAGCAATACTTAAAATAATAATAATAGTAATACTTAAAGTTTACCGGAGAAGTTTAAAAAGTGCAGAGTAAAATCAATAAATTCCAGGTCCAACCATATTTCATTTTTTATAACTTGACAAATGAAAACATGAAAATAGCCACAGACTTCTGATGACCTCATCCCATCATTAATGCACTTGTAATCCCACTTTACTGATCGTTTTTGTAGCTTTATTAATTGATGCAGGCATAGAATTACCTAATTATTACATAATTATAAAGGGTGTAAAGATTCCAATCAGTTACGCACATTTAAAAAGGAATATAAACTTTTTTTTTTTTTTGCAAATTAAAGTTGTGAATAATTCTCGTCAATGAAACCTAGCTTTAAAATCCATTATCAAAAACATCAGGTTTAATCCCTGGTGACTCCAATGCAACCTGGTATCTATACTTCTATCCCCTGCTTTTCTATTAACTAAGAAGACATATGTAAGTTTCAAATTAAGATAGAAGAAATAGAATCCTATAGTAGCGATATATATATTTTTAAAAGTCCTAATTAAATATAATTATATTAGCAGTGATTCTTTGCTTGTTTTCATTCAGGTTATTAAAGATCCTTTGTTGTTCTCTGCCTTCACAGTTTCCCCTTGCAGGACAAGCCCAGGCTCCAGAAATGGGTGAACAACATGAGGCGGGGGGAGTGGACTCCTAGTCGGCATCAGTATCTATGCAGTGAGCATTTCACAGAGGACTGCTTTGATATTCGCTGGGGTATCCGATACCTGAAGAATACGGCCATTCCCACCCTTTTCCCCCCTATCGGAAATGTATGTAGCAACTTTCACAAAATAATAAAAGTAACAGTAACATTATTTCTGGCATGTTATAAATTTACAGTTAATAAAATGGGTGGTGACCTGATTTAACTGCAATATTCTCTTTCTTTCAAGGAAAACAAAGTTTCCCCTCAGACAAGTCCAAAGAACACAACTCCTTCAGAGACTAAGTACTTAGAGTCTGTCCCCACTAAGATTCCCCTCATTTTAAGGAAAACCTATCCACAAACACAGCCAGAGGTACATGACAATACTGTTACAGCACAGTCAGCAACGCTACTCAAAGTCCCTCTTTTTCCAGAGTCTGGGATCATTTGTCCATCAAGTCTTCCTGAGACATACACTACTGTTTGTGAGGCAACAGGTGACAGTGAAGTTTCAGCAGCATCCTGCCTCACATCATCGTTATCCCGTCGAGAGAAAACTGACTCTACTGTGGCGATGTTAGGCTATGAAAGGCTTGGCTCATCCTCTAGCAACGAGAATCATGTAGATGGCACTTCCTGTCAATCAGGCCAGAATCTGGAGTCGATTAAGGACAAACATCCAGGGGTGTTTGTGGAGGAGACAAGGCCCAGTGACGGAGAGCGCATTTTGGTTCACGAGCACTCGTACTGCAGACCGGACACCGACAAAGATGAGTTGTGGAGTAAAATCTTGAGTCTGCACGCAAAGATTTTGGAACTGGACCACAGAGAGGAGAGCACTGTGGCTAAAATCCACTCTTTGGAGAATGAGATTGTGCTCCTGAAGAGAGATGAGGCTGTTTTTAAAGAGAAGCAAAAGGTTTTAGAAGATTACATATCATCTATTTTACTCTAATCCATTTGGGTTTTATTTTTGTTACATATCTCAATGAATTGTCAGCTTCAGTAACCTATTACTACAGGTCTGATAGTGTCCACATGGTGGCACTGTTTTCGTTTTCACTGCTTTACAGTCACACAGATCACATATTTTGATAATGTGATCGGCACTTTTTATTTTTACTTGAATGGTCCTAAATTAACTGCAAATTAGATTACAGGATGTTATTGTTATACCAAACTATGCTCTGGTGCATATCAGAATGTCATTAAGGAGTTCCTTTATTTTAGTTATTCAGATATGTTTTTTTTTCTCCAAGGCTGTGGTCATTTTTTTCAATCATTTTCTGTAATGTCAAGAAAAGTATTAATTGCACCACTTTTAAGGTCTGTTTAAGAATTGCGAGCGAAAATTAAAAGTATTAAAACACTTTTGCTTCCACCTTTTATTCTTTTCTCTGATACTAATTAGGAAACCAAAAAAAATACTTTTATGAAATTTCAATTCTACCGCCACCTGATGATCATAGTGATGTAAATGTGAGCTTTTTCTTTATCTACCATACCAAGAATATCCTTCTTGAAAACCTTAAGAGCACTTTGACAGCTGATGTAACTCAGATGGGGGTCTGACTCTCGGCTCTTTAGACTGTAAAGATTCTTGGATTGTTTTCTTCCACTAGACCAGTGGTTGCTAAACATTTTTCCAATGCTCCTCCTTAAAAGAAAGTTTTCACCCCCTTCTTCAACCAAATAAACTATACTCTCATTTAAATCATAACTAACACTGATTTTTTTATTATTATTTATTTTACTGTGAAATAGAATTCAAATTCTCGATTGATATGCATTTTTAAAAACGAGTCATTTATTCAGTTCATATCCACCATGCAATTCCTTGGAGCCCCACCCACTTTGGGAACCATTGCAGCAGACTTTCCTTCCATATAACTGGACATGGCTCCTTTAGCTATAAACCTTTGCATCGTGCCTCAGGAGAGTGTCGCTAGTTTATGTGCTGCCAGTTAAAAACACAAAGAAGAAATTTGAGGCATTCATTAGCTTAAACAGCTGAAAATGAACATGAATAAACCCCTATCACTGTGTATATGCTGTTAAAAATACAATAAATGTAATAATCTTAAATGAGAGTTCAGCTACACTCCAGAATCAGTCAGGAAGCATTAAGCAACAACCAGACCCTTTAAAGGTTATATAGGTGGTTGAACTCCACCTAGGTGGAACAACAATATGCACATTCCCAGGTTTGCTTTATATCCCAGCACAGCCACAAGAGGATGGAGGAAACCCCAGAAGACAGGCAGTTAATCCAGTAGAGATGGACGGGCTGTTGGAGGTCCGTAACCTGTTAGTAGGAGCAGTTTCTGCTGTGGAACAGGAGGAGTGTGACCCCTAACCTCTGTCCATGTTCATCATGACGGGGGACTATTCAGGATTAATGATGGCATCCTGACCAGAGGTGGGTAGTAACTGGTTACATTTACTTGAGGAACTTTTTGGGAAAAAAATTATTTTTAGGAGTCGTTTTACAGCATTGTCATCTTTTGCTTGAGTAAATATATGATCAAATATCTCTTGAGTAAAATTTCTGTCTACTCTATTGTGAGTAACTTGAAGAGACACACTTTCTTCTTTCTATACTCAAGGCTTATTGGTTAAATGTTATTTTCCATTTGCTGTGTCTGTTGTGTCTTTTGGAGGTTGAGTGAAAATATAGTTAGAAGTTTACTGTGAACTAACCTTTTTTGTAAGTTTTATAACCCAAAAAATGCATTTTGACGAGTGTTCATTCCACAGAATTTTTTAAAACATTTTCTAATAACTATTTTAAATGTTTATTTCTATTTTCTTTGATTTTACACCATTTTGTAAAACATTGAATCTGTTGTTATGATTATGGGTTGAATAATACTTTTTACTTTTACTTCTGTAAAGATATGATACAGTAGTACTTATTTTACTTGAGAACAATTTTCGGGTACTTCACCCACCTCTGACCATAACTGCCATTAGGGTTGATGATAATGTTCACCTTGTTGCTACAGTTTGCAGGAGGTCCCGGATAATAAGGGAAATGATACCTTTGACCTTCCTTAATGGTTGCCTGACCTAAATCCAATATTGGGAGGTAATATTTAGGTCCAAATGACACCATCAGGCTTAACCTTAGTTTGTTCAGAAACTCATCTATGCTCTATAATTGTAACACAATGTACCAACAAAAACAAAAGCTAAGTTAAATTAAGCAACATTTGGGATTCCCCCCCCCCCCCCCAACTACATCCATAACATTTTTTTGTTTCCCAAGGTCTAGGACCAAGATGTAAATGTATAAATACACATACATGTCACATTGCATCCCTTCAATCAGCAGTCACTTGTCACTCCAAGCTTCTTTCTAACACTTTGGAAATTTGAATAATTGATGCCCACAATGCTTGATGAGGCTGTGAGATAGCAAGTCATTTCCAGGAAGCTGCTTCCGTCCGTTTGCAATTCGATTAGGTAAAGAGAGACGGCTGAAGGGATTGGCTGAGGTCAAGCTAAGGTCTTGAATACCTGAAAAAAAAACATCTGTTGTATGAAATGTCTTTTTTTTTTTAGTTTTTACAGCACTGGTGGCTCTTTTTTCAGACAGTAGGCTGGCAGGAAAGGGGTTATAAGAGAGGGGGAGAGACCACACGCCAGATTCAAACTTGGGACGCCTGCGTCAAGGACTAAGGCCTCCGTATATGAGTCGTGCGCGCTAACCACCTGCGCCACCTGCACGGCATTCAAAGTCATTTTAAACCCAGACTGAATTTATTGACTCAGCTCTTCTTTGTAGCCACATCTGCTCTAATGATGTATTGCAGTATGAATCATAAAAAAAAGAAAAAATCTGTATTCCTCATATAAAATTCTGCCTCAAAGAAGCAAATAGATGAAAATGCATAATCCGAATAAAGCTTAATGAAGAGCTAAATTAAAGTATGGGGGGATAGTAAAATGAGAAACCTCTCTGACCTTTGCAGCATTATTTCTAGTCTTGACTCTTACTGCACTGCTTTCATATTCTGGCTTTTAAGAAATAAATCGCTGCCGTATTCCTTTTAACCCGTGCATCTTAGAAAGCTTCCTTTTTCCTATTAAATCTGTAGTGATGGTTTTAAGCAATGCAATTACCCGAACGCAAACCTGCAGCAGGATTTATCTCCCACTTCTCCACCCTTGGGCTTTGAGTTAGTCACCGTTGTATTTTGGCTGCATGAGAGGGCTAATGTTATTTAAAACAGAAATAAAACAAAATGCCACCAGCTCTTTGGTTACACTATGAACATTTTTTTTACCTGACTTTAAAATAAGGATAACAGACATTTCTCTTCTTTATGCTTGATGGAAGTTCTAATGCAAACCTGATCGTTAATTATCTGACTTATCAGCATGTGTGCGAAATAGGCAATGCAAATAATGACATTATGAAATGGAAAATAAATTATTTATGAACAATATTCCCAAGAAAATGTTAACCCTGTTGATATTTACTCCTGGAATAAGAGAAAGTTGCATATCTAACCATTAGGTAAAGATACCACAGACCATAGCCATGGGTGCTATAGTTAAAAAGCAGGTTATCAACAGAAGCCATTCATTAATCACTGACAGTTTTGGTAGGTCTAAAAAAAAAAAAGAAGCAAACCAAAAAAAATATTTAAATTTTATGTAAGTGAGAACCTTTAGTACATTAAGGCATGGTGGAAGTTTTGTTATGCTGTCATAATAAAGTCATAATACAGCCCAACTTGACCTCACATAAATATATTGATTGTCTTTATTAAATAGATGGAAAGCTATTAATTTTGATATACTTGAAGTTCTTGGGGATGTTCTTCAGAAACTTCAGGCAAGCAGTTAAAATAAATATTTGTAGCTACATGAAAAACTTTTGCAGATTATTATAAATCCCTTGCTGGTGACAATATTTACATTCTTAGGGCTATTTGTGGTTGTATTTAATGCTAGGGGTGTTTTTTAGCGAACCAGGGGGAAGATCCAAAGAGAAAATCTGCTCAGACCTCTACAATGTTTTATCACATCCTCTCATGACATCTTGTAAAATCTTCTTGAAATAATAAGGTATGAAATAGTATTGAAGTTAATGAGAGTTGGTGTTTTTGTTTTCTCTGTGCCTTTAGGGTGGATTTAAAAAAAAACAACATGTAAATAACAATTTCTACTTTTTGTGAATGCATTTATTAGGAAGAATCAAATATTCAGGAGTAAAAATGTTGGTAAAAGATAATGGAAATAAAATGATTTCATACTATTATCTTGTTTAAATGGGAAAATTAAAAAAAAATGTTAAAATAAAATAGCATTTGCAAAATTAGTTTATCAGAGATTTTATTTCTTCATCATTTATATCTGCCAATCTAATTGTGTCAGATTCTATTCCAAGCCTCCACGTGTCCTGTTTATCTGCTCATGCTGGCTGGAATAATAATGGATGTTTATGTCACCGATAGTCATTTTCTTTATCTTCATTAAGCAGGAAGCAGTTTTTTTGTTTTGCATCACAGTCATTGCAATGTCTCCTGAAAAGATTAAGCATGTCGGAATATATTTCTTTGCTGGTTTCCCACTGCCTGCTAAATTTGGGCCTTTTGTTTTGTAGAAAAGCAGTGTGAGCGTATTTTTCTCACAAACAGAGAACACAAGAAATGTGCCTTTCTTCTTCAAAGTCTTCCCCCCATGCGGTTGAACACAGGAACGTTTCACCCCAGTTGTCACAGGTGGGGATTTCTTTTTAGAGACCTTGTTAATTATTTCTCTTCTTCTGGATCCTTTCATTTGAGATTTTTTTATTTTTTTTTTTTTAGCTGTAGTACAGATATATCCAGGGGTTGGTGCAGCTGTTGAGACTGGCAAGCAGCATGATAATTGAAAATATGGGACCTGCAAGACAGAAAAATAAAATAAAAAATTGATGAAACATCTATATCACATCCCCCAACTGAGCGAGGTCTTTATGCACATGCTACATAGAGCATCCTTTAATTCACAGCTTAACATGAAGATTATTAATGAGTTTATTCACATTAGTTATTCAATAAAAAAATGCATGTACAGATAAATTACTTGTAGTGTTTTCTCCTTTGTTTGTCTTGTTTTTTCCTCTATGATGATTTAGCTGGATTTCCCTTTGGGGATCAATAAAGTTGAATTGAATTGAATTGAATCTGGAAAAGGCAACCCCTTGGAAAACATACATATGCAATGAGAGCAATAAAAAATATATAATAATATTCTAATACAGAAATGTTGTGGTTGTCTAAATCATTGCTGACTTGTTGACCAGCAGTCACAAAGAAAAAATGTCATCAGTAAAGAAGCCTTTTTATGCTTACGGAAAGTTGGGTGGAAGGACAACCTGCTGGAACTACAGCTTGAAGTGTATGCATCCACATCTGCTGCATATTTTTACTAAAGAAGCATTGCAAAGTTTTCTAATGATACTGCCACCCGTGGCCAAAACACAGAACCGCAGCACCTGTCTGTCTAATTATATTTTTTAGTAAAAACGTAGGTAAAAACGTCTCTTTAAACAACTCCTGACTAGCTTTATAGTGATGCTGATGTTATTTTCCAGCAACACTTGGTGCATATAGTAGGTCATTTATTAGCTATCTTATTTCAGATCGGGAGAATGTTATTTTAGATATCTTCAATGTTTATTTTGACTAGGAAGAAATTCATTTGAGACACCTGAAATAAACATAGTCAAGCTAATGAATGTCAAAATGGCCACTTTTTTAATTTTTTAAGATTTCTAGGTATCTAATAGTTTGTTTTTAACCTTACAATTTATTCTTAGGACAGTTGTATATTTTCTTGCATCCTTAAATTTAATTTTTGCTGACAAAAATGTGATTAAGGATATTAACAGTTCTTAGTAGTAGGAAAGTATTTTTGACCAAGAATAATCTTATTTTACAGATCAATATATGGAACCAAAGAGAGGACAGATCTTCTAATAAATGTCAAAACTGTTCCTGCCCTAACTACCAAAGCTACCTGTATTTTTTGACCATAGTGTCAGCAAACAGACAGTCCTGAGAATCTGCCAGGAGGAAGGGGTAGTCCACATTTTTATACAAACCGAAGGTGATAAGATTTAGTTGTGTGAGGTTTCAAGCTCTTTTTTTATATATAATGCTAAGAGATTTTTATAATTGATCAAAACTGTTGTGTGGATGGTTCTAGGTCAGGGTCTTAAATCTTAATGAACCCTGCACTGGTAGAAACATTGAAACCAACCTTGTGTAGGGGCGCTGCTGGGGCTCCATGCAGACCATAATTGCACAACAAAGAAAGGACTCCAGCAGACTGAATACGCCATTATAATCACAAACGTCATCTTCACTGTTTTCAGCATTGCATTGGAGACCCCCTTGGTGCCTGTGCGCCCTGACTGCAGAGCCTTTCTCTTCATGTTGAAGTAGATTGTTGTGCATATTCTCATCTGGCAGTATAGTAGAATAACTGCAGGGAGAGCAAACACTGCAAGAGTGATCCAGCTGATGTAGATCCTGCCCCCCCAGGGTTCAACGAAAGTCGCCCAGCAGTCATAAAGATTTACTTCCACCTCCTGGAGAGAGAAGATGAAGAGCTGGGGAGAGCTGAAGACCAGGGAGATGAGCCACGCCGCGCCAATAGAGACGTACCTTCTGAAAGAGCCACCCAGAAAGGAGACCATAGGCATACAAACTGCGTGGTAGCGGTCAATAGCCATGGCCACAATCATGTAGGCAGAGGCGTACATCCCGACCACCTGTAAGTATTTGACGAGGCGGCAGAGGAAGTCCGTCCCGCGGAACCTGTGCGTAATTTCTATGGAAAGCTGCGGTAGGACTTGGAAAAAGGCCACCACCAGATCCGCGAAGCACAGGTGCAGGAGGAAAAGCTGGGTCCGGGAATTCCTCTTCCTCCTCTTCCAAAGGGTGACTAAGAAGAAAAGGTTACCACATGTTGCAAGTACAAAAACTAACCCCAGAACTCCGGCTCTGAGAAGCGCAAAACGGGCGGTTTCGTCTTCATCTGTCGCCACCACCGGACTGCTACCGCTTGTGGAATCCATTTGGACAGAAAAGACTTCTTTTCCTAAATAATTTTAGATCGATAATCGTTGAAGATGGTTAGTTTGCCTTTTTTGGCGCAGCATTATTGTGCGCACCACTGAAACGCGTCGCAGGTATCTGTGGTGTCTCTGAGGACATGGAAGGAGGGGGCTAAAGGATGAGTAATGTTAAAGTTATGACTGATTAAACATGCAAGATTATTATTTAGCCTACTTGAAATGAATAAACGCTGTTAAAACATTTTTAAACATAATGCAGCGCATATAGTAAGTGTCTTGCAAAACTTCTAGAAACTCCAATGTATTTTATTGGGATCGTATGGTAGGCACAAAGTAATTGTGAACAAAAAAAAAATGCTTTTGCCTTTTTCAGCTTTCCATATCAAAAGATTAAAATGTAACCCCGGCATTTTGTGCAGAAGTTGCACTTTATTTGTTTTAATTTAAGAACTTTTATTGGGCCATTCTAATATATGAATATTTTCTGCTCCAGATTAAAGTTTTATGTAATCCTGCTTGAAAGTAACCCTCCACTCCGGTCCTAGTCTTTTATTGAGGATTTTTTGTTTTACTTTATAATGTATTATGCATCTTCCCATTAAATTGCAAGAAGCTCAATGTGTCTCTACTGGAAATAAACATCCCCACACCATGATACCACCATTATGGGTCACTGTGCTCAGAGTGATATTTCTTTAGTCTGCTAAATGTTGTTTTTTTTTTTGTTTGTTTGATTTTGTTAATCTAGCAGTTGCTTTTTACCGGTTTGTTTGAGGCAAATAGTTGTACTAGATTTTGTTGCGTGATGCAAGAGTAAAGCGAGTGAATAATTGTGCAAATGTATATTTTTGCTTTTGTGAAAAGCAATGTAACACTTTTTCCACCCCTTTCACCACTGCTGGCAACTCTTTGTTGGTTTTAGATGAACACCCTTATAAGATATATTTTGTAGGACACTGAAACTGTCTCTGCTGTAGATTAAACCTGATTGTTAGCACATCAGGTGGATGTCAAAGTAGACCTAAAATTAGCCTGGTGCATAAAAGCTTTTTGTGTTCTGTCTTCAATAAGACCAATGTTCTCACTGTTTGTTTAGCAGTATATAATGACATCTTTTCTTTTTTCGTTTTACTTCAGTAAGTGGCAGCTTTTTTATTGTTTGTGCGTCTGATGGGGCAAATGAGTGGGAATCTACTGAATCACACTAATGGCTTGTTGCTTTGTCGATGAGTTTGAGAGCTCTCTGATTGAAAAAGTCAGTCAGCCTTCTTCTAGACCATAGGTTTGCCCAAATGTCAGACTTTTTTTTTAAATCACTCTTCGAAACTTGAAAGCTGAAGAAAATATAAATCCTGAAGAGCCTTAACGCAGTGAGATTTTGGTTTTCCATTAAGGAGACGTTTGATCAGAGCAAAATGTCAACTGGAAGATTTAAAAGATCTGATCTGGTTTTAATCCTAAATCCTTTTTGATTAGATGGTTAAATATCTTGATTTATTTTAATGCTCCGCATAATTGAGCTTAATTTGCTTTTATCATAAAGCACAACACACATCTCAGCCTGCTGGTTGGTATATATACAGTGAAGCTACCAAGGAGTAGTAACTCCACTAATGACAAATTACACCTAATGGGTTCAGGCATGAGTAGAGCATTTACACTTTTCCACTCATGGCTGTTTATCTCCTCCCTTTTTTCTTCTTTTCACATGATTGCTTTTTCAATGAACCCAACTTAAATGTAACATTTTAGCCATAAAAGATCAATATTTTCTATTTCTTTTGTATTAATTCTGTTTCCAGAAAATCCATCTTTGCAGTCTTTAAAAAAATTTCTTTTTTTAAAGTATATTTATAAGCAGGATTGTGATGTGTGTTTTTAGCAGCGCTTCTTAGATAGTACTCATTTTGGCTTTATATTGACCTTTAATTAGTATTTTCTTCTGTTTAATCTTATCAAATTAGATAAGATCATTACTTTCAACAGATATATCAAAAGGTCTTACAGAACGAGTCACAAGGTGAAAAATCTTGCAGCAATTCTGAGTTTCATGCCAAAAGAAAGAAAACAAAATTATGTTGTGCTATTTTAAGCTACACTGAAAGAGCATTTTCCAAGCAGTACAAAAATATATATTTTCTTATCTTACCATCACCTTTTCTTTTGCATTATATAGAGCATCTAATTACTCCTGATAAGAAGATATTTTTTGGTGAAACTGAATTGACAATGTTATATATAATCTATGGTCGTCAAAGGAAAAAATATGATAGAAAGAATCTGTTAAAACCATAAACTTTAACAGATTATGTTTGAAAAATGGTGGAAGAATATAAGTTAGTCTCGTAACTATTTTTTTAAGTTTATATATTCCAGATTTGCTTTACTTGAACAACACATATTTCAATAAAAAGGCATCTATAAATTTTAACCCCAAGGAAGAACGTCACCCTTGAACATGTAGTTTAAGCACTCTTGATTTCAATCTCATTTAAAATCTTAACTTAAATCAACATGTTAATTGCAACACCAAACATTATAATGATATTTTTTCTATGCTACTTGTTTTTCATCGTCCATTGAAATAACTTTCGACCACAATCCATTTCTTTTCCAACCTTTATAAAGTTATCACAGCAAACTTTCAATCAATAAAATGTATAAAATAAAATATACATAATAAATAAGGGATTGATATCATGCATAATGAGCTTTACATGACATTATCAAAGTAGGTATGCCTTTTTTGATCCATCTATAAAATTCCACTTTAAAGGGGAGCTTCACCAACAGAGCTTTGGGCTTGGTTTTTGATACTCCCACCACAAAGTTAGGACTCCGGCTGTTTCTCATCTCTTAAGATATGAAGCCATCCTTCTTATGAACTGTAAAATTTGATGCAGGCTTCTGAAGTGGAGGTTTTTTTCCCACACAGGTAAGAAAGAGGCTCTTAAGGTACTCAGAACAGAAAGTCTCCTAGACATTAAGCACAAAATTGTTACTTTTAATTTCTTGTTATATTAAATCTATAAAAAACTAAAGTAAAATCAATATATAAAGCAGTATCATTATATTAAATATTTTATGACACCTTTTTAAATAATTTGAATTAATATTTGTTTCTGTTTTTGTCTGTATCAATGGCAAATAAATTTAACCAGCTCCAATACCTTTTCGCCCCTAAAGATTTGGTCAAGTAGAGTTTATTAAACTAAACTGAAAAACTAAGCCTCCTCTTGGAAGAGTAATGTGTTAATTATGTTAGGGAGCAAAGTTCAGATGGGCTTGTTTGGAACACATTATTGCAAAAAATGAGCATTTTTAAAAAATCGCAGACAAAGATAAGAATCTGTGATTCATCTCAACATAGGGTGCAAAGTTAGAACTTGCATGAATTTATGTGCGACTATATAGAATGGATAATATTGAAACTGTCGGAGGAATTTGGTGTAATTTCTGTCATAATGCTAAGAAATGAATGACTCATCAGAAAGGTCAGCGTACCAACCTATCATTCAAACCGAAAATAAAATGTGTTTTTTTTTTGTTTTTTTTGTTTTTTTGGGGGGGTGGGGGGGGGTGGGGGGGTGGAACAAAATATAAGAAATGTATTAAGAGCGAGGTTTGCCAATAATTAGGCTTATATCTCATACTGCAGACCATAGCCACAGAGCTCCAAACAGTTGCTTAAGATCTTTATGGAAAAGGTTTCCATGCCTCAGGAGCTGAATCCAAGCCTTACATCACAGTGTAATGAAAAGTTCTGGGGGCCAATGTGAAGCACACCCCCGATGGACTCTACTGCATTGGAGACATGATCCCTGGAGTGAAGAATCATCCGTCTCTGTCTTGCAACTCCAAAAAGTACCGTTGGAATATAAGCAGTAGTAGAAATATCCTGTCCAAAAGTGACCTTAAAAAACTAGTCTATGCATTTGTTATTTTGAGGCTGGAATACTATAATTCTTTGCTGTCAGGAAGTCCATAAAGTAAAGGTAAAAACTCTTTAGCTTGTCTAAAATGCTGCAGCAAGAGTTCTGATTTAAACTTTTTAAACGGGACCTTATATTTTATCTTCTGTTTGGCTCCTGTTTAAATTCAGAAAATAATTTAAAATAATCTTTCTCATATATTAAGCCCTTAATAAACAAACGCCATCACACGTCAGAGATCTATTCATGCATATGTTATGCATGCATGCAAATTTATTATGGGTCTGCTGAAAATGTGACCAAATCTGCTGGGTCAAGAATATTATAGTCGAGAGACAGACAGATAGATAGATAGATAGATAGATAGATAGATAGATAGATAGATAGATAGATAGATAGATAGATAG
>JAUZNJ010032968.1:0-13411 GCA_034780135.1 Jordanella pulchra
GTATGTGTTCCGATCACTCTATCACAGAAAAAAAAGACTTGTAGAACTTATTGGAAACTCAAGACAGCCATGACATTATGTTTTTACAAGGGTATGTAAACTTTTGACCACAACTGTATATTCAAATTAATCAAGGAGGTGACTGCCATCTTTTTAGTGTAATATTGCAAAACTTTTTTGGAATTCAAGGCAAATCTTTACCATAAGAGGACATTCCTCCATTTTCCTCCGGGTTTCCGTGTCTCCTGATTTAATCTGCCCCACACTGTTTTGATGTTCAGCTGTCATCATGTCAACCTTTATCAGGCTTCAAGCAAAAAGCAAGCCGAGCCAAACACACGCTGAACACAATCTCTCATTATGATCAGCTTTCATTAGCAGCACCAGAGGAGCAGCTCCTTTGGCCCAGCGCATGCTTGAGTAATAACACCTCGCTTCCTACTCAATTCAATGCAACATGATTGTTCAACTGTGAATTCTTTTTATTTTTTTATCTGGTTTGACACCGAACAGTGACGGACAGAAGCCCAATAAAAACTTTTTTTATTACCGCAGAGCCATTCTAGATGACCCTTTGTGATACCAGCTGGCTGATAAATGGCAGTGGGGACTTAGTGGAATTAAAGCACTTTAGGAGGCTGTGTGTGGCCTCGATGCTGGGCACAGCTCAGGTGAAGGTTTCAGGAGTTACTGTGGATTCAGCTCTGAGGTCAAGGGAGGAAAACCGGAGCAGTGACCGTTAATAAGTTAGTCAAAATTATTTGGCAAGCATTAATGAAGGAGTAGGTAGTGGTCTAATGAAAGAAACTTCTTCAGTCAAACTGGAAAACTTAGTTCTTAAGTTGTGAAGCAGTCTAAATGGCCAAACTGGTTAAAAATGAAGCATTTTTGCAAAGAATCTAAAAACAGAATTCAGCAAAAAAACTGATGTAATACTCAGGATGGGCTTTATAGATGAAGACTAGAGGTTTTATTAAAAACTCTTATTGCAGCGAGCCAATTAAGTATCCACATTGGAAGGATTTCACTAGAATTAGTTATGGTTTTATTTTATCCAGGATAGAAAGAGAGAATGTTTACTCATTTGTATAAGGGACATAGTAGGTTTAATTATTTGATAATAAAACAGCTCAATTTTTTGGTATCAAGATGTGTTAAGATCCCTTGCTGGAGGTCTAAATGTGCATCTAAATGCATTAGAAAAGAGATTAAACAATCCCTCCAAGAAAGAAATGCTGGATGAGAGTCTTTCTACTGGATATTCTGTGAATGTGCTCAGAATTAGGCACAAAAACAGCAAAATATTCATCCCTCCTGCTTCGTCTCATTGGTTGAGGCTGGTGGAGGTAGTGTGATGATAATTATTTGACCTTTCTATGGGCTTCTTAGTACTTAGACTGATCAATGTTTACACTCCATCCAAGTATTGATACTGATCATGTCGATCCCTGGTCACACGCTCCACAGATGGCAGCTTTGGAAATGCTCTCATCCGTCTGTCACAGTTAAGGTCTTGCACAAACTTGCTCAAATCCTTTATGCTGGCTTGATTTTCTTTTTTTCTGAACAAACTCTGAGGACAAAGAGGGAGATTTCCCATCTGATATCCAAGCTTTCCAGAGTGAAATCTCTGTGTGTGGAGTGATCCTGAGATCCAAGTATTCATTGAGGAGACAATCAGTGTTAATAGCTTCATCCGTCTATGGTCATATTGTTATGCCCAAGTAGTATCCTGTCAAGCTAGGTAAAAAAAAAAAAAATCTCAACTCCAATATAGTTGCGTAAGGAAATGCATCCATGGTCCATGAGACTGGCTTTAATGTAGGAACCAAAACCTTCTTTAATTTTCCTATCAGGCTTTCTTCAACTTTCAGTTTTATTCTTTTCTCTTGACTAAGTTAGGAATGATACATGGTTTCTAACATTATTTTTCCATTTTATCCCTAGTTAAAGATAATTTTCTTAACCTTACTAAGCTGAAAATAAATATACATTTGTAACCTTTTCTTTCTTTCAGATGAGATATTTTCATCCTTCTGAGACTATGAAAAATGCTTTAATAAAGTTTTAGTTTTAAAGGTATGTGCACCTTTGTAGCCAGGTTGTTTCAATTGTTTAACACTTTATTATCCAATAGATGTGTTTTCCATGTCTCATTTTTAAGTTACATTTCTGAAATAATCTCAGTCTATTTTTCAACCTGCTCTTTTATTAAGAATATGAAGAACTGTATTTCCACTTTATATGCCAGTCTGCAATCCATTAATGCTCCCAATTTTGATTATCTTGTCAATGTTCAACTTGCCAAGGTAGTTATGTTTTTTCTTAAATTTGTCTTCAAAAGGACACATTTGAAAAAAAACTGTCCCTTACTTGAGTATGTATTTTAGCGTCTAACGTGACGACTACCTCAAAAACTCTAAAAATACCCAACCCCTCCACTTTGTTTCAGGCTTCCAAGGTCTGAAAATATCTCAGTCAGTCAGCCAGTTGGATTTAAAGGGGATTGGTACATCACAGGGTGAGCTCAGAGCAGATAGATCCAGTCCTCCCATCTTTATCCCCACCCAACTTCAAAGCATACTTTGTTCTTTGCAATAAATAAAAGGGACAAAAATATTTCAGTTTTCAAAGAAAAGATATATTCATGTATTTTTCCTCTACTTTCTTTTGTGCATTTGAAAATACAGTAGACAGTTGAGTAAATTTTAAATGTATGTCAGCGTATTTGACTATTTTTAGGTTGAAGCTTGTTGAGGACAACTAGTCTCAAAAAAGCCATACCCTGGCAGAAGAAATGAAGCCAATGTGTCAGGGGGTTAAAAGTTAGAAGATTGGAAACTGTCAGACATTATAATAACTCAAAGTTTTGTCAGCCTGTGAACAACAAGGATAGCACAGTGATCTAGATACAGGGATGAAGGGGGAGGCAATGAAACAGACAAAAGCCACGGAGCATGGTGAAAATGAATCACATAACTTACCTTGAACATCCTCCCTAACTATAATTCATGAGAGAAATGAACTGCTGGCAGGCATGCAACAGAGAAGAAAACCATTTAAACAACAGTCAATTCATGCGGGGAGATACAAGAAGACAGAGGAAAGCAACTCTAAAGCCACATACATTTAAAAATGGCTTCTAGCCACAAGAACAACAGAAAGTCGTTAAATATATTGAGACAGAGGTGCAAAGAGAGCAGGGGAGTAGGTGTGAGCTTTTTAGAAAATACTTCTTTACCAAAACTATAAAAAAATTACAGTTTCATATTGGCAACATTTTCTGTTAAAGCATTCCTAAAATGAGATGCTGGAGATGGTTCATAATTTGACTCAACTCTATATACAATGCCCTCAGGAATTATTGGCACCCCTGTTTAAGATGTGGTTGAGGACCTTAAAAAACAACAAAGAACCCAGATGCAAAAAAAGAGAAAAATCCAACCTTTCATTTATGTACATTACTTTGGTGGTAAAAATAAAATCACACATTTAAAAAATAAAAACATGAAATCATGTAATAATTGGCACCCCTAACAATTCCGCTAAAAAATATAATGGATTTCCTTTAAATTTATTTTTCTGTAGTTGCTAGAGCTGGTCAGGGTATTTAGGGACTTTTAATTAGTAATTCATGACTTCTTGTTTCCCTGGGGTATAAATGTGACGTGACGCAGAGGCCTAATTCTCTTACCAATTAGTCAGCATGGCAAAGAAAAGAGAACACACAATTCAAGTAAGGCAGATGTGTGTCAACCTTCATAAGTCAGGCAATGGTTACAAGAAAATAGTCACTCCCCTTAACTTGCCAGTATCTACAGTCAGAGGAATCATTAGGAAAGCATGCAAGGAAAAAGCCTTTTTTCACCAACACAAACGTAAATGTCTGGAGTTTGCTAAGCGGCACTGGGACTTCAATTGGGATCATGTACTTTGGTCAGATGAGACTAAGATTGAGCTTTTTGGCAACAAATGCTCTAAGTGGGTCTGGCGTAAAACAAAAGATGAGTATGCCGAAAAGCCCCTCATGCCCACGGTGAAGTATGGTGGAGGATCTGTTATGCTGTGGGCCTGTTTCTCTTCCAAAGGCCCTGGGAACCTTGTTAGGGTGCATGGCATCATGAACACTTTGAAACAGTAGGACATTTTAAATGAAAACCTGATGGCCTCTGCCAAAAAGCTGAAGATGGGTCGTCATTGGGTCTTTCAGCAGGATAATGATCCGAAACATGTGGCAAAATCTACACAAAAATGGTTCAGCGGTCACAAAATCAATGTCCTCCCATGGCCATCTCAGTCCTCAGATCTCAACCCAATCGAAACCCCGTGAGGCGAGCTAAAGAGGAGAGTGCACAAGAGAGGACCCAGAACACTGGATGATCTAGAAAGATTGTGCAAAGAAGAATGGTTAAAGATCCCTCTCTGTGTTCTCCAATCTTGTAAAATGTTATAGGAGGAGATTAAGTGCCGTCTTGTTGCAAAAGGGGACTGTACAAAGTATTAACATCAGGGGTGCCAATAACTGTGGGACACATGATTTCATGTTTTTAATTTTCTAAATGTGTGATCTCATTTTTACCATCAAAGTAAAGTATTTCAATAAAAGGTTGGATCTTTCTCTTTTTTTGCATTTGAGTTCTTTGTAGTTTAAAAGAAAAGGAACATTTTTTGAAGTACTCGACCACATCTTGTCAATAATTGCGAAGGGCATTGTAGCATTGAATAATTCAGTGCTGCCTCCTTTCAAGTTAAGTCCTGCACACCTCCACTCAGCTGGCTGAAAAATGCTTATGATATTAATCTAAAAGTTTTGTCATTTAGTAAAATGGACAGTAATGGTTGCAGCCGACAAAAAATAAAAAATAAAAAAATAAATACCTGAAGCATTTTGACCGAATGTGAACAATTAAGAGTGGTCTAGTCAAAGTTCAGACTTTAATTGGATTACCATGCTGTGCTGATATTAACCCTAAAGTGATTAAACAGTGATTCCTCTACAGGACTGTAAATCAATCCCATTACATGCTGGCATCATGTTAACCACTTATTAAGCTTCAGTTGTTTATCCAGCCGTTTCCTCCAATAGAAGAATATAAATTTATTATTCGTTATCTTCTATATATTTTAATGTAAAATATGCGACAAGAGAAACCAGAAGTAAATATGTTTCCGCTGGGCTGTAAAAACATGAATGGCTCCACACAGCAGGAGTTTCATACCTAAGGTTGTCCTGGCAGGTGTGGCGTCACTTTTAATCCAGAAAGAAACCCAGGAGAGAACCACAGTGAGAATACAAGGGATGTAGGTCTGGATGGTGAAATAGCCCATCCTCCGGCTCAGATCAAAGTACACCGTCAACAGTACATAGTCACCTGTAAGCGAGAAACAGAAACAACAGGATTCCTTATCAGCAGAGTCATCTTAGGTAATTAGAGTCTGTTTATTGACAGTGCTTAAGTAATTAGAAAGTATTCAACAGATGAGTTTGATTGGATTTGTCAAAGCTGGTAAATCTGTTCATGCAGTCAGTAAGAAAGAATTGGGAATGGTTTACAATTTATTCTATGCATTAAATGACATGACAGGCGGGGAGAGTGAAAAAGACAAGAGAAAGAAAAGAAGTTTTCCAGACAGAGACAATATCTGCCCGTCACTTTGCTGACCTCATAGATGTGTTAATTGGCAGTAAATGGAATATACATTAGATGAAGAACAATTCTGTGTCCTGTGTTTCACATTTAAATACAGCTTAAAATCTTGAGTGGAGGATCATTTTTTTAACAAATCTGGCAGCTGTTAATGAAAACAGTAAATGAAAGGAAACAGAGGGTGACCTTTTGTTCGTCTCTCACTTCTCAATTGCTAAAAATTGCAGGTGCACATGACAAAGGAAATGTACTCCTTGTGGCAGATTAGTGCTCAGCCGTTCAACCGTGATTATGTACCTGTGTGTGTGTCGGAAAATAATGGCTTTAATCATTTTTATTCATACTACTGTATTCCAATGTAACAACAGCAGACAAACAAATGGAAGCTTGTTAGTTTCTTCTACCAACCCCGATTCTGCAGAAGAAAACTTCAATCTCATAACATATTTGAGATAATTAGTTGCTGCTTTCCTGTTATGGCTGCATAAAACAGTCTCATTAAATTTATTATGATCTTCAGGCTATGATACAATCCAAGAATTTGAAATGAAACCACCTATAAACCTTTCTAAATGTATGCATAACAATTAGAAACAAATGCATTTCATTGTGTTTGTGTTGAGAAAGCTTTATAAAACAACTAAAGCTGAGTTATATTGGATGGAGAGTGAATTAAGTTCCATCTTAAAATCTCATCACAAATTCTGGATTTTGATTGGGCTCATTTAAAAGAGGTGATCGATTCATTTTGATTGCACAGGTTTTTTTTTCCTGCTGAAAGATCAACCTAAGGTTCTTTGCTTCTTTTAACTAGTCATCTTGGAGGGGTGTTTGTATCTAGCAATGTTCTTCTTCCTTCTTATTCTGGCAAAGCATAATCTGCCCGTCCTGAATGCAAACCTTGATACTGCCACCCCCAGAGTTGTGTAATCCAGATCCAAAAAGTAAAAACCTTGCCTTGCTTTCCTTCATCATGTTCACTTAACCATGTGATTAACCCCTCAGGTGATTAGTCTGCATTGTGGAGCTGAAAATGGAAATGGTTTGAACTGATCTCAGTACAGGCCCTTTACTTTCTGGGCCTGGATTATACAACTCTGGAAACAGACATAACTCAATGGGAATTAATGATTTAAGAGTTGCATGCCACAACGTTTTCCATGAGTGCTGGACTTTTGACTAGAGCACATTTCTCCACAGGTTTACAGTGACCTCTACATGCTCATCACTAGTAACAGATTAAACAGGACCTGTTGTGACTTTCCTCTTGCTTATCTTCCCCAAGTGCCAGATTTGTGAAACTCATGTTCTATCGTTAACAGATTACTATTTAAAATAAAATATGTGGATCTCTGCAGCTCCTCCAGAGTTGGCCAGGACCCCATGCTGGCTTTTCTGTATAATATCTCTAACCTCTTTTCAAAATTCTGAATACGAAGACCGACAGTTCTGGGTAAGCCTCTAAAAGGCCACCAAGGACTTGAGAAAATGGAGAAGGTGAGGCAGGCCAACAACCCTACCATTGCAGGCACAACTATATTCAAATAAAAAGTTTGATTTAAACTATGTGTCTTTTAAAATGGCCTAGTCAAAGCCCAGCCTTAAATTCAGCAGAGAATCTGTGGCAAAACTTGGAAAATTGTTAAATGCTCAAGAGCAAATCTGTATTACATTAAATCTGAATAAAACAATGACACTTCCAGCTGCAAGCTCACTGGAATAGGACAGCAAGGCTTTCCTATTTTCATCTTTTCTATTTCAACACCAAGAGGAGAATGTTTAATTTCACAGTTCTTCCTGAATATCATCAAACACACCATGAACTATGACAGAAAAACAATGCATCTCCACTCATAGATATGTTATCTGTAGCTGCAAGGCAGCAGCCTCTGCTTTTTAAGGGTGCATTCTAGCCAACAATTCCTGTGTTTACATTGTTTGAACAGCAGCCACCTCTCTGTTTGCATACTTCTGAGCTCTTGTTATTCCAAGATGCTACAGACTCTGTCATGGTATATGGTCAGATCCTTTTTGGAGGAAGCAAGGAACATTTACAAAAAAAACAAAACACACTGCTAATGTGTTAAGGGCAATTCAGCTGAACACTTCATTGAATGCTCAGGATGTGCAGAAGTGCATTTTCACCAAACTAGGCTTTAATTTGCTGCAGTTTGTTCTGATATTTCTATTAACTGAAGTATATTTTCATAATTTAGACGAAGAAAAGTGAAACAAGATTCTACTGTAAGGTGCTAGGCCTCTGAAAACTAGAGGCGAGTGTTCTTCTACAAAGACAATTTAATGTGCTTTACATGAATTAAATAGAATGGAAGGAAAGTAGAAGAGAATAAAAGAGGAAAACAAAATAAAAGCAGGTAGTTAAGCAAATACAACGGCTGGACCACAAACGTAAATTAACAATGCCTAAGTTAACAGTTTAAAGACACATTTTAAGTTTTTAACTGAGAGATATCTTTAAATAGCATTTTTATTTAACCCTTTACTACTAAAACATTGCTTGATTAGTAAACTGACACATTAGTAGTTAAGCGTTTATACATCTTTAAGCCTGAAGCCTATTTTCCCACTCTGTTCTACTGATGTGACGTCCATATTAAACTGGTCCAACCTAGCAAACAATCCACTTATAATGAAGATGGATTTTTTTGGAAACCCAGAAGACCAGCATCCAGCTCAACTCTGACAGCAATGGCAACTCCACAAAGGTATACAATGTAAAAAACAAACAAAAAGAAAACCTATGAGTAGGAGGGCGAGTTATGAGCAGAAGAGTGCTGTAGTTCTGCCTCTTGGCCACAGCTGGCAATATCATTAGAATATTCTAGAGTGATTCTAACTTTAACATTCAAACACAGCTCTAAACAAATGGGTGTTTAACTTGGACTCATAAGAACTCAGGCTTTCAGCAAAGGAACTAAATGCAGCTTCTCCATGTTTGGTTCTGTGTGTATAGAGTAGGCTTAACCTATAAGACCTGAGTGGTTAGGGAGGTTAATACGCTGGAAAGTAATCTGTTCTATAGACTGTAGGATTTGATGACTGAGTACCTAACCCTCTCACTGGGGGGGTGCCCAGTCACTCTGTGGAGAAAGATTATTTCAAACTACCTACAGAAGAAAACAACTTCAAAGTGTCATGTTCTGCATTCAAAGGTCTAAAATGTTATCATGAAAAATGCATAGGAACCATGGCGACATCAGGAAAGACCCTGAACTTGCTTGAGAACCTTTCTGGTCTGTACACCCAGGGAGCCTCCTGATATAGCTTCGGAAAGGATTGTCGGGGTTCTTCAATCTTATCACAGGAAGGAGAAGTAAATAGGAGAATAAATAGACTACTAATCGTGAACCCCATTGATCAACTTCACATCTGAAAGATTGCATTGTGTACATTTGGCACAATAAAGCTACATTTAATCTTTATCTAAATACAAAAAAACTGAGCATTTTGTTTTACCTACATTTACTTCCACTAAACTGACTTTTTGGAAAAAAAAAAAAAAAAACATTTTCTTAACCAGCAGGCTGCTCTATTTGAGAAATTAGTTCAGATGGAAGGTTTCCTATATTATAATAAAACCACAGAAGCCTGAGACCCCTACATCAAAGAGCAATGTCCATTAACCTCCTTTATTTCTGCCATGTCAGGTAGGGGGCCATGAAACATAATACAATGACCCTCAAAGCTAAGTACTAGTCCATTTTAAAGAGTCTTTAACTCCTGGATCTAGCTCCATTTAGAATGGGCACTTTAGAGTTGAGAGTACTCCAGAACAACAGGGAGGTCGGGGGGGGGAGAGAGTCTAGGCTAGAGTTTAAAAAATAAAAGTTCTGACATAAGCCCCAATAATGGAACAAAACTATATTTTTTGCAGGTAATTCATATATTATCTAATATAAAAACCTTTTTGTTTTAAAACACAAACTGAAAAGCATTTTAATGTTTACTGATTTGAGTCCACGGTTTATTTTGAACCAAGTGTGTCGGTTTATGGGTCTGAAGACAGAAACAGGCCTTTGTTGTCCTCAAATGAATTTTAAAACAAAGATTTTCATTTGAAAAATTCCCTTTCTTAATGCAATATGGGAAACAAAATGTTCAAGTTTGATTGTGCTTTTCTGAAAATGCTGTAAATTCATCACTAAACCGCTTTGGGTTGATATTAGCTTTTTATTCCCCCTTTGTATCGGCAGTAGTTGATACTCGTATCCTTTGTAGATTCACTAGTGCTTTCAGCAGTCATGCCTTTAGATCAGGTGAGGCGCATGTATTGATGCTCCCTCCATTTGCAAGCAATTTTTAATGCTTTCTCTTTTTTGTTAAAGATTTTTTTGTTGGTTTATAGTGACACTTGTGTGGCATTTGTAACATTGTCATAATTTGGATGTAAATGGAGGAAGAAAAAACATTATCAGCCTTAGACTGTGTCTTAAATAAATCAGAAGCACATATCAGGTATCAGTTAGGCTAATGTCAAAATAATCAGTGATAGATAAAAACAAAAAAAAAAAGTTTAGTCTCATAATATCCCACAGAATATCCTACACATCTTGGATCATCAACTGATGCATGATAGGGACGTTCTGACACAACCTTTTCATTTTCGATACAACACCGACATTACAGCTTGGAGAAATGACCAATATATTAGCACGATTCATACATGCTTTTTCTAGAATGTTAGAAAAGGCTTAAGTGATATTACAACAGAGAGTAAAAGTCAACAACAGGCATGAAAACAAATGACCCATGTAATATTAAGCAATGAGTTAAAGAAATTTTAGACAGAAACAGAATGTTTCTATCGGCATAATTCAGAGATTTCAGATGCAGGCCGATGTAATCCAATATATTTTTAGCTGATATTAGACCGATGACCAATATCAATATCAGATCGGGACACCCCTAATGCAAGACCCGTTTTATACCTTTAGGTCAGCTGCAGTTTTCAGTTTTGACGTGATTTCTGCACATATAGTTGAATCAAGAACACCTTAAATGAGGCAAGTGAGTGAGGTTTGCAGTAAAGGTTCACCTCCTATGTTTTTGGGAATAATAATTTTTCACTACAGTTTGTAAGAGTCTAAAAAAATTTGAAGTGATGTTGCGAGCCTTCCATATTAATGTCGGTTTTGTTTCTTGTAAAATTTTGAATCTCTTTAGATTAGGGCAGGGGTCTGGAGCCACAAGTGGCTCTTTAGACAATTAACAATGGCTCTTCATCACTTTGACTAGTGGATTTGAATTTTTAAAATAACTTTACTAAATATAACAAATATATTTCTTGATCTAAGTGCTTAAATGTGATTTCAGCAACTCATTTAAAATGTGTTTATTCTCCTTTTACAAGTTTTTACTTTCATTTTAAAACTCAAAACTGGCACGTTGGCATTAAAAAAAAACTTTGGTTAATTTCTCTTTTAATAACCAATTTTTGCAGCTCTAATTTTTTTTATTAGCTGGACTGAATATAAAATGGATTGTAAAGGTTACAAACCCCTGGATTAGGGCATGGTACGTTGGGTTTTACGATTCATTGGCCTGCTTCCTCACGTTAAACAGGTTCCTTTTGAACTGATTCTACAGTTATGCAATAATCAGGCCAGTGTGCAGAGAGTCAAGCTGAAATCAAACTAGTTAAATAAGAGTAATTACTTTTGAACAAGATTGGTTTAAAAAAACTTGTGTCCACATAGATAAAATCCTTTTTGTAATACTGATTTTCTTCCTTTTTATATAATTTATTATATATAAAGCATTTTGAGGTGATTCTAACAATAGAAATAAAAACTTCTTAGAGCTACAACTTAAAGCTCACAGTTTTACTTATCCAATCTTCCCCTATAATCTTCACAGGATCGTGACAGCTCAACTTTACAGGACTGCAGGTGTTTTCGGCACGGGTGAAGTTTAAGTGACCACACAAATGAATCTTTTGCATTTTTGGCACAAGTGCTTAATTCTTCCACATGCTGCGTGATTTTATCACAGTTTTCTGGGTTCCGGTTGAAAGCTCTGAGGAATATGCTGAAATAAAGAAGAAGAAATTGAAAAGATGTATTCAGAGACACGGGACAGAAAGCAAGGGAGTTTCAGGTTTTTCATTAGGGACCAAGACTCAAGATTCAAGTGAGGACATGTGAAGAAAGAAATGAAATGATTAATATTAGTACCTCTCAAATTTAAATTTAGAAAAGGACTTCACTCCCACTGCTTTGAAAGAATTTGCAAAGGGATGAAGTAGCAAAGCACCAGAGTCTTTAGGATTCCACACTGGGGCCTTTTGAAGAGGCCACCGCTGAATTGATAATTACTGAGGCTTTGGAAGCGGGTCCCAGGCGGTGCAGTGGTCGGGGATGTGTCCAGTCTGTCCTCATTAAAACACCCCCATTTTCACGTGTTTATGAAAGATGAAGGAAACAAATTTGAGAAGGAGATTCAGTTTGTAAAAGAAAGAAACCAAACACATCTGCAGTTTGCAATGATGTAAATCAATGATAGGTATTTTTAGCAGGGGAGCTAATCATCATGCATGTGCATATGGAGCCCCAACAAAGTGAGACAGGACGGAGGTAATAATTGAGAAAATGGCCAATCTTCTTGAACAGCATGAGGTAAATGTGAAGGTTTGTAGTTTTTTTTTTGAGCATCTCTGCACAAAATTAGGTTGGTGGATTTAGACGAAGGTATGAGGAGTCCAAGAAAACATTATTTGTAAACCCATCAATGCGGCTCATGATGTAAACTCCGAGTCACCTTTACTCATATCAGACCTTTTAGGAATTCAATAATTGATCTAATTTCAGTGGATCTAAATACAGTCATAGCCAAAGTTTTGAGAATGATTCAAATGTTATTTACAAAGTCTACTGCTTCAGTTTATATAACGGCAATTTGCATAAACTGCAGAATGTTATAAAGAGTGATCAGCGTAACAGCAATTAATTGTAAAGTCAATATTTGCCTAGAAAATTAACTTTATCCCCCAAAACACATTTCAACTTCATTGCAGCTCTGCCTTAAAAGGACCGGCTAACATTGTTTCAGTGATTGCTCCATTAACACAGGTGTGGGTGGTAAAGAGGACAGAGCTGGAGATCAGTCTGTCATGATTAAGTAAGAATGACACCACTGGACACTTTAAAAAGAGGCTGGTGGTTAGCATTATTGTTTCTCTTCTGTGAACCTTGGTTATCTCTAAAGAAACATGTGCAGTCATCATTGCACTGCACAAAAATGGCCCAATAGGAAAGAGAATCACAGCTACAAAGATTGCACCTCAGTCCACAATCTATGGCATCATCAAGAACTTCGAGAGAGGTTCCATTGTAACAAAAAAGGCTCCAGGGCGCCAAGAAAGACGAGCAAGCGCCAGGACCGTCTCTTAAAAGTGTGTCGGCTGCGGGATCAGGCTACCAGCCGTGCAGAGCTTGCTCAGGAATGGCAGCATGCAGGTGTGAGTGCATCTGCACGCACTGTGAGGCGGAGACTCTCTGAGCAAGGCCTGGTCTCAAGGAGAGCAGCAAATAAGCCAGTTCTCTCCAGGAAAAACATCAGGGACATTTTCTCCGATGAATCCCCTTTCCGATTGCTTGGGACATCTGGAAAACAGCTTGTTTGGAGAAGACGAGGTGAGCGCTACTACTCGTCTTGTCTCATGCCAATTGTAAAGCATCCTGAAACCATTCATGTGTGGGGTTGCTTCTCAGCCAAGGGAGTCGGCTCTCTCACAGTCTGACCTA
>JAUZNJ010032969.1:0-13411 GCA_034780135.1 Jordanella pulchra
ACTGCAATCATCAGAATCAGCTGTGCTGAAGCAGAGAAACCTCTAAAAGCTGCAGGACTGCGGCCCTCCAGGACCGAGGTTGGACATGCCTGACATAGTTGAACTAATACACTATATAACCAATAATGACCTTTCTATGAATCATACTAGCATGCTTTAAGAATAAACAAAGTAAGCAAAATGTAATATCAAGAAACATGACATTAACTGAATTCCAAAGGTAACTAAGCTCCTGATTTTAACTTTATAGGAAAGGTTAGATGAGAATAAAGGATATTTAATAGTAAGAAGGCGAAGGTGAGGCAGTTACTGGATATGTCACCAGCCTTAGATGGACTGATAAGACACACCTTCCTTTTGAAGTGCTTGAGTGTATGCAGGTTTAGACTTTCAGTCACAACAATCCAGAGTGCTTTTACACAGGACAAACTCTTTTGTTTCTGAAAGACATTTTTGATTTGTCATCCAAAGCTTTGTTTCAGTTCACCTCATTTTAAAGCATTGTTCAAGAATGGATAGAAATATATCTAGATATCTTACATGTAAGCATGTACTCTTTGGCTTTGGTCTTGTTTTGTCACTTCTTAATGAACATGACTGTGTCCTGGAAGTACAGTTCTAAACATTTAATAGACAATAATTACACTTAGAGCACTTGTACTGTGTTCCTGGTTGACTAAAACTTAAATTCAATATTCTGAGCAGGACCATAGATCATGTCTGCTGTTTCCTCAGTCACAGATGTCCTCAACCTTTATCAGGCACTGTTTTGTTTTAGTAAAGCCATTTCATGATTTCTGATGACAGAAAAATAAATTACACGTTTTTTAAATTTTTTTCCTTTTCACTGTCACTGCATGCATGCTCAGTGTGAGGGATCCCTGCTGATTCAAAAACAAAATGCAAACTATTATCTATTCCCCACCATGTGAGTGCCAGCTGTTAGTCATTTGGCTCCATAAGGAACCCTTATTAGACTTACAACAACATTTGATTTCTTCTTTGGAGTCAGTTGAGTATTTTTGAATTGAGTTGATCTGAACTGAACGCTTCTCTTCTTTGAAAATCATGAATTTCCAAGCTAAAAATGAGAGCTTTTCAAACTAAATAATTCATCAAATATCTGAAAATGTGAATAAGTACATATGGTTTACACTTCAAACTGTTTAGTAAGGAGCCCTTCAGTTTCTCTGCAGATAAATATGTAGACCTGGTACTACTGCTCTCCTCCACTCTGGTTTAGCTTACCCAAAAATGTGAGCTGTAAAACTGCACAGTGTGGCTAACTTTCTTCTTCAGCCCTGCTGTAATTATGCACTCTTGGGAAGCCAGTTAAATTGCACAGATGTACATAAATGTTACATTTTGGTTTTCTTTGAATTGTAGAGCTAACATATGTGGACAAACATAGAAAAACCTTACTATGTGCCTGCTGAAACTATCCAGCTGACTGTAAAAATGTGGGTTAAGACTGATGACAGTTTCAAAGCTACGCCCCTTGCTATGTAAGATTTCATGTTAGCTCAGTCAAAATTTATTTTCTGTGACTTTTTCTCTCATAAGCATCCTGATGTTAATTAAAATTATACGTAAACAGCTTAAATAACAGGCTAGGGATATGCTCCCTATCCGACCACTTTATCATGTATTAACCAACAGATGCATGGAAGTGGTGCAACAACTTGTTTAGCCTCCTCTTTGCATCATAACTCAAGAGATTCAGATCTTATTAGAATCTATGTACTCTCCATGTAGCCCCACATTCACACATTTACCTCGAATATTCCTTCTCTGAACAAAGACCATGCACGAATACTTACAAATGATAGATATTTCAAAACAACTGAAGAACAATAAACCACAAAAACATGAAATTAATAGGTGAACATTCAACTTTGGATACTTGTTGGTGTCTGAAAGCTGGTCTGAGCTTTGCAGGAGCTGCCAAAGCACTGGGACCCAAACTTATTGCTGAGGTTTACAGAAAATGGCCCAAGACTGCCAAGGAAAAAACCCTCTGGATGTCAGAAGCCCCAAAAATGTGGTATACCATTTCTCAATGCATGGCATGTTTTATTGGAAAACAGGTGGCCTACAGCAGCAAAACCACAACATATTTCTTTGTTGATTCCTGTTTTATTGTTATATTTTTTAGTAGTTAAGATCTGTTCATTACTCTATTTTTAAAAGTTTCTCTTGAGAAAACTACAAATTTCGTTAAAAAGCAACACTTTTTTTAATTGTTAAAAGAAAGAAGTGATATCAGGAAATAAAAACCTTCATTTTACAAGAACAGAATGGATCACTACTCAGTTAATCTGAGTAAAAGATGAGAAGATTGAATTTGATTTCATCTGAGTTTGGACTGTCATACATTTCCACAGCAAATCAGAACAACTCATTGGATAAGATATTTTGTACCTGAAAAAATGCCTGACTTAGGATCAGCATATTTGTGTACTTCTGAGAATTCAGCTGTCTTGGTTATGTACCTCAGCAGTGCCAGCAGTTCAACATCTGATGCAATTACATTACCGTAATTCCCTCTTTACAGGTTTGGACAGATCTTACTCCTCCAAGCTATCCAGGATGTAACCGCAAGACCTGTTAGTAAATTAATAAAAAATTATGAATCCTTAAAATCCTAAGCTTTTTATTAGAAGAATATACAACTCCTTTGATTTAGAGGAAGTTTTTTTTTTTCCTGAACAAAGTTTATGAAGTGATTTTGGTGACATTAGATAAGTGTTTCATTCTTGTGACAGTGAGGAACTGTCCACAATATGACTCACTGCATCAGGGATCCTGAGATGACTTTTAGAAATTCAAAATAAGCTTCAGAAACAAATATTTATCATGATTTCTAAGATTTTCAGAGAATTGATCCTTGACACAACAGGAAAGCTTCAGCTCTTGGGGGAGAAAATACAAACAGCTGCTCTCACACTTTGAACGTTTTATGCAGAAGGAGGATAATCCAGCTCCAGAAAGTAAAAATCCTGTACAGAGCTTAGTTACAACAATTTGAATTTCTACCTCCACAGCACAGACTGCAGGCAGAATGGGATTAAGGAAAACTAAGCTTTATACTTTGCAGATTTGGATTATCCACCTGTGGTTATAGGACAAAACAGACACACTGCACATCTCCAGAATGAAAAATATAAAATAACAAACTGCCTCTCTTTTCAGCATATTTTTCTTTGCTGGTTGTGTACTAAAGACAAAAAGATGGAATGCTCTGCTAGGAACAGTAAACTATAGTTAGGATATAAAATTATTCTTTAAAAGTCTGACCAATCACTTCTTTGTTTACATAAAAAACACAGATGTTTGGCTGAATAGAGCAGAAATGTTAAATATTAAAAGGCTTGTTGTGATTAAAATAAATACACTGCACTAAAGGTCTCAGCTTTTCTGCTGGTAACACAAATTACCATTCTCAGCTTGTGGTTGAAAGCAAAACTTGTTCTAGCTTCCTTTTAGTCAGAGTGACTGCTTGAACTATAGATTAAAGTCTGTTTCCTTTAGATATTTGCTCCATACCCACACAATTCTTTAACTGTACCAGACTTTTGGGGCGAGCAAAGATATTGTATAATATACTTTTCTTTCTGAACCCAAAGCATAAAAAACAGATCAAGAAAATTATGCAAACACTGTGACATCAGTTACATTTTTAAATAAAAGGAGCAAAGTAGTTTTACATTGTCATGAAGCCTTTTTTTAATTAACACAATTCATTATTGTGATATTGTTATGCTCACTGAAAATTTTAAATAAGTCAGCAGGAACAGCATGTTGCTTAAATTTCAGATGATTTTAAAGTAAAATAGTCGGACTGCCATGGCTGCAGTTAAAATGCTTCTTAGTTGAATTTGTTACTTGTAATACTATATAAATTCAGCAGTATAATAAACAATGTAATTTTTGCATCTGAGACCTTTTTTTATGGTATTCCAAAGGCTGATCATTATGAGCCCACAGTCCCACAAGTAAAAAAACAAAGACAGAGGAGTTGCAATTGACACATGGAGAACTGATGCAAAACTAAAAATCATGCAAATGTGTTGTTAACCCTGAGAAAAATAGTGCACATATATAGATATAGATACAGATATATTTCTACTTTATAAATAAGGACATACGCAGATCATCATACCGTGCAAGATGAGGACAGTCTGAGATTTATTAAACCTGAACCCCTGGATGGATGCACTGCCATCTAGTGGTATTGCAGAAAACTCGTTTCCTCACAAACTACCTGCAACACAAATAAATTGTGTTTTGTAACAGTTAATTCACGCTTAAAGCACATTTCTATGTAATTGTTATGAAAATGAAACATTCATACACTCCTTTCTAAGATCCAGGTAAGTTGAGAATATGTCACTGTGTAATAGCACCCAGTCTTGTAATAGTTGTTGGCTGTTCTATGATTGGAATTCAATTCCTCTTGTGTCTAAATTGAATTTATTTAGATGTTGATAGTACTAATATAACCTGCTAAGAAACAAAAGGAAAAAATGGTTCTTGTGTTTTTACAACTTGACTTGTTTGCAGTTCATTTAATAGACCTTATTCACCCCTATTAGGATTTTACATTGACTTACATTTACTTCAGTTTCTGCATTTATTCTTAACCCAGACTCTTAACCTAAATTGAATTAACACTAAACTGACTTCCTCACATAAAAAATGAGGGTCCACTACAACAGGGCCAGCCTTTGATCCCCACAAGGTCTCCTGGTCCTCAGAAGGTTACTAAATATACGAAAATGGTCCTAAATAGGTAACATAAATAAGTACACACACACGTCTATTAAAAAGCCTGTCAAAGTCAGTGAAATAAAAAAGATTTTCTTATTTTTTCTGTGATGTATATTCTAATATATCGAGTAAGTGCACAGGTCAGTATTACTGGTAGGTCAATCAGGGACTCACTCCCTTGAAAATCTGCAAAAGTATCATGGCTAACAGATTCCAGATCACCTTAATGTCTTAGGGCTCTTTAGATCATCTGTATATATAGTAGGTGTAGATGACAAATAGTGTTGCTGCATTAAAGTTATTTAAAAAAAATCCTATTAAACAGAATACTCTCCAAAAACATACGTAACAGCAAGATTTTATTTGGACTGCATTTGAAGTAGAAGATAAATGTTTTATTTTGAAATTAATTTAGTCTGAAGGGTAAATGCACATCACTCAAGGAGTCTTATTTTTAACTGTGATTAAAGTACCTTCCTAAAATAATGTTTTTTATTTAGGTGAACTGAATGACACAGTTATGAGATTAATGTCTTTACAATCGCATGAAAGTAACAGAAAATTTGAGATACTTTAAAAGATCAAATGACATTAAAGCCGTTTTAAAAAAGACTACACTGATTTGTTATATTTTTTAACGTGGCTTCTAGTCATTTCTACTAATGCTAATTCATGTCTCTTCAAGGGTGGAGCTCCCTATAATTAATGAGAATGGGTTTACTCCCCAGCCCCAAGGGACAAAGCCATGCAGCTCAGTCCTGTGGTTGGTTGGACAGAAGTATCTTTAGTGGTGCTCCACTGGACCTCCACCAGTAAAGGCCTTCTTTGTGTTTCAAAGGCACTCATGCTTTGCAATATTACTCTCACTTGCACCTATTTTTTATTTTTTTTTGTTTGTTTAATTTCGCTGTAACATATTAAAGAGGTGAACAGAGGTCAACAGTTTACTTTCTTAAAAAAGGTAATTATATCAGTAGGAGACATACAGTAACGGTTACTTGATAGGTGAAAATAAAGAGTTTGTTTGCTGGAGAGAAAAAAAAAACCTATCTTTGGACAACATCAGTTACCAGATAAACTTAGTCAAATTATTTTTAGAGGAGGATTTTACAGAGGGTAAAATCCATGCCTGGTTTTTCATATTCCTGTTAACTTAAACAGGTGATTAAGTCGGTGGAGCTCCATGCAAATGGTTGGACCTAATCTCTGTACAGGCTTTTTACTTCCTGGTCCTGGAATATCCAACTCTGTTTATTAAAAAAAAAAAAAAACATTCGCCATAAGGGTGTTTCATTTATCTTTGGTCTGTGGAGTTATTATTATTCATCTTAAGAAAACGGACTTTTTAAATTGCTAGTTAAAAAAAATATCAAGGGAACATAAAATCGCCCCCGTTTTGCGTCTTTCTTAGATGTTTTTTGAACGAATCCGGTGAGGAACACTTTTTGCATGAAGCCTCTGTTAATAGACAAGATACGATGAAGGTGAACGTAAAATATTTATCTCATTTAAGAACGCTCCAACTAGCTCAGAGGCAGTAGCCAATCGCATTAAGCCATGTTTGGTTGCTATGCAATGAGTGAACCAATCAGCGCGGCGCTTGATGTGTGCTTGGTGGTTCGCACAAGAAGGGCAGCCAGAGCTGGGTAACATTGCCTCGGAAATACGGCTCAAATGGAAGCATGAAGTGAGTACATAACACAAAAAGCTTTCTTTTTCATTTTTCTAAGTTTACTTTAAAGATTTCCAGAATCCGTAAAGTTTACCTGCAGGATTGTTCAGCGTTGATCATTTCAATGCATTTGTTGTTTTTTTTATTAAAACTTAAGTATATTGTGTGCAGTTTTTCTGTTAATATTAAAGCTTTTTACTTATATTATGTAAATGTAAGTCAAAATAGTTACAGTTGTTAAGATGCACTGAACTGAAGCTTTTAAGTATTTCAGAAATATTAACGAGTCATTTAAATGAACCCAACTGTAATGTGGGTCCGTTTTTAACACTTTTCACATCAGTTTTGCCAAACATGGAGATAAAAGTTGCATTCCTCCGCACTACACTCTATAGCAGAGTTACCATTTCTCTTAAGTTCAAAGTCTAAAACACACCCAGCTGTAAAGGATACACATTGCTCCATTGAACGTTTTATGGTTAATGGCCAAATGCTGCACTGAGTAAATTCCAAGCATATATCCTAAAATGTATAATACTTTGTAACTTAACATTTGTCGTCAGTCTAAATTTGATGGTAGCCTTGTAAGCTTCTTGAAAACAGGGAGATTTTCCATTTGTCCAACAGGATTAAGTATCACTGAGAGCAAAGGCAGATCCTCCTGAACTGAGTTACATCATTCATCACCTTCTAAGAAGTAACATAGGGAAGAGAAAGGTTTAAAAAAGGTACCCGCACGGAATGGTCAGAGAGCTTTTACTACAGAAATATTTTGTTGTAATTCAACATTCTATTAAATATGCAAGAGCTGCGACTTTGCAGCTTGTCAAAATATTGTCTTTAAAACATAATAATTAGAATTTAAAAGCACATTTGTTTTATTACAGATACATAGTTGGGTTTTTTTTCTCAGTGTTTTTTGATGGTGTCTCTCTGGAAATACACAAACAGGTTGTCTGTCTGGCGTTAATCTGATCAACAGATTACTCCATTAAGAAAAATTAGCAGCCTTGTATTAGTCAGTAGCCCATTACAAGCTATGATACCATACACTTAAACTAACAGCATAACCATGTAAGAGATATGTGCTCATTTATAAACTGCTGTTACCCAGTTTGCTCCTGGTTTGCCCCCTTTGCTGCTGCATGTGTATAGCCTTCTGTAGCCCTGTAATCCAAAGAGTTTTGAATGGCCTCTGCTAATCTGGATCTCTATTTCAGGACTGAGTCGGTGGATCTTGCTGTCATGTTTTCTAATCAGCACATGCAGTAGATTTTCCATATTGGTTAGCAGACAGCAGCACTACAACAATGCCAGACTCATCTCAGGGTAAGTTTAAAATTTAAAGCACTTGTAGTTTTCTCTTCAGTTTAGTCCTCAATCTTGTTCTTTGAATCAAAAATCATATCAGTTAAATGCTGTTAGCAGTTAAAATGCAAATAACTTAATAATTAATAATTAATCATTTTTTTAGTAATTAAGTTTCAAATTCTTTCATAAGTCCATGCAGAGTATATGTCTGACAGACATCTTTTCTTCTTCAAGTTAAAGATGCTCGTCGTTGCTCTGTTGAATGTGGAACACCTCCCTTGAGGCACGTTAGCCAGTCATCGCTGCCTCTTCCCAGAAACTCCCAAAGGTTTAGCACCTTCTGCACAGAGCACAATATGCAGGAATTTCTTTCTCACATCAGTCAGGTTTGCTAACCTTTCTATTATACCTGTTGTAGTTTTACAGCCTATACCTATCTGCAGCAAAGTCTTAGTGCACCTAATGTAAACATTTCATGTCTTCATTTTAAAAAAATCTTCTTTTATAGGAGCTGTCATTGCTGGGCCTCTCTCCTGTTTGGACCGAGTTGGATGGTGGCTCACAGCTGAATGTAGTAGCTGTGCTGAACTGCATGTATGACCTGATTCAGTTGCACCACAGGAGTCTGAGAACGCTTGAAAATATGGAAATGGAGCAGCTTAAACTCAGCAGCAGTGTGGATAACCTGAAGACTAGTAACACTCTTCTAAAGGTGCAGTAAAAGGAATTTTATTTTTTTAGCATAGGAAGCATTGAACCCAAACCTGAAATTTTTCTTTACAAAAAAAAAGTAAGGTTGAATTTCATTGTGTTCAGTAGAGAGTCTCTGCTGTCGGTAACACCTTGCATTTTGTTGTGCAGGAAGGGCTTGAGCTTTCTAAACGACAAAACACAGGACTGCTTGAAAGAGAACGACAGCTGCATCTGAAACTGAAGAGTCTGCAGAGCTCCCTGAAAAATGAAAAAGAAGAGGTGAGATGAGATGAAGCAAAGTGCACCATTTCAAAAATCGGGTTTTCTGAGGTTACCCTTTATACAAAAGGGATCAACTGTTCTTTTCCTTTGTATCTTTTTGTTTCTCTTCTTTTCCACAGATACAAAAACTTCAGAACATAATTTCGAGCCGCACCTGTCAGTACAATCATGAAATGAAAAGGAGGGAGAGAGAATTGAACAAACTGAGGGAACGACTTAACCAACTCCTGACTGACAAAAAGGAGAGGAAACAAAGTAAAAAGAAGTTATTTTGCATGATTACTATTTATTTTGACACTTAAAGCATAATAGGAATTTGGATTTGTGACCAGTGCACTGAAACTGGCTCACCATTCATCTGCTGTACTTCAAGTAAAAGTGACAGATGTATTTAAAAAATATGAGATACTTGAGGAGAGATTAAAGAACAAAATAAAAAAAGACCCACTTACTTTTATCTGATAACTAAATAAGAGGGTTTGACAAATTTATTGTGAGTATTATAACAACATACATCTGTTTATATCACTGATGTCTGTGTCTTATGACTGATGGCTTGAAACAGCTATAGATCAAATTTGTTGTTACTGTAAGAAACCATCAAACAGATAAAAGGCTGTAAAATCCTTATCCACACGATATCTGGAAACCCTTTATACTTACTTTCTTTACTATTCTCTGTTCTCTTTTCTTTCAGCCATTGACTTACTAAACAACCTTGGAAGAGCTGATGGAAAGAGAAGCCTGTGGAAAACCGAAAAGACAGAAGCAAAGTAGGTTCTGGTCGTGTTATTTGTATTAGTGAGTTGAATACAAACTAGCATTGCCAATAAATGAAAATGATTAGATGATAATGCTAAAGCTTATTGTACATTGATTAAATAATAATAATGCCTTAATTGGTAGTTTTATCAAGATTATCTAATTAGGTACTGGTGTCCCTACACCCTACTACACTGATATTGCAGCTTTGAGCACTAACTGATATTGACCCAAGATATCAGCAGGAATCATACATGCCTTTATTACTTATTTTGTAATGTGGTATGTTTCTGTCAATATGTCTAAATGGGAGATTTTAGATGCAGGCCGAATATTACCATATCAGTTTTTTTGGCAGATGTTTGACTGATATCTGATATCAGTGTTGGATCGAATATCCCAGTAATTTACATTACATATTTAAGTCACAAACAAGTGAAAATCCAATTTAATCCACTGTCTCCTCATGTCTTTACTGCATGTTTAGGGATATAGGGATAATTGAAATGAACGATTGCCTTTCTACAGGAAACATACCTGCAGGCTATAGTATTACGCTCACAGAGTAAACTCAGATTACTTTATTAGCCCTAAGTATAAGCTTTATCAGAAAGGAACACTTGAAAACTAGCCTTAAAAGTAGACAGGAGAGTTGACTCAAAATCTTGCCTCCTACTCTACTTTTAGAAACACATGAAATCACCAGTAAACCTGCCATCTAGGAATAGAAATCATCTGTTAGGAACATACAGAACAATCAGATCTGATGTATGATGGAGCCTAATTATTAAAAGATTTATGTGTGAGGAGAATTCCAGATTTTATTCTGAATATTTTATGCAGCCAATTAGGGAAAGCTTAAATTAGAGCAATTTGATATCACCTTTAATTAGAACCTTGCAGTGTTTTGGATCAGCTAAAGTGTTTTTTTTTAATACTTCAATCTTCAAGAGGCCACCAGCGATGCCCCTGAGGATAAGGGTTATTAATGCCTTTCCTGATTGTAAAGAAAATAGATAAATACATTTAAAAGTTGAAACTTTTAAGGCTCTCCAGTCTTTTGTATTGTATTATCTGGTTTTATTTGTAAGATGCTTCAACATTTAGAGAGTTTTCTATCCAATTAACTGTCTTGTAGAATTTTAGTTTGTGGCTGACTCGAGCTTAATAACTGTTTGATAACATAGACTGCCATTGTGTTTCTCATTTGAAGGCATGAGGGGGAGATGTATAGGACTCTTTTGAGCGACTACGACCTGAGGCAGAGGGAGCTTGTTTTAGAAAACACAGAGCTGAGGAAGGTGATGCAGCAGATGAAGAAAGAGATGGTATCCATCCTGAAATCAAGAAAACTGGCCCTGAAAGAAGAGAAGCATGAACTTAATGGCATGCAGGTTGGAGCAGTGTGTTGTTGTTTCACTGTAAGATCAATAACAATGCTGTTCTGTCTGAGTTTCTCTTAGGTTATTAAAAAAGTTTCCCTTTCCTTTATTTTAGCCTAATAAATAAATAGATAAAAAAAATGGTATGAAAATATCTTTTACAAAATATTTTGCACACTGCTACCTCATGACCAACAAGAGCCTGTGTCTTGTTCTCAGACGGCCTCAGACGATGAAGACAGTGAGGTGTTTGACTCCAGTAAGGAAAGCCTAGAGTTGCACTGTATTCATGCCAGGGAAAAACTGACCAACAGTATTCGCCTCCAGTGGAGAAGATTGAAGAGCCACGTTGAAAAACTAGACAGTCAAGGTAATTTTGAGTAAAATCTTGTATGGTTTGAGGTTACTTAGCTGTTTTCAGATATAGTTCAGTAATACAGAATGTCCCCATTCATAGTTAACAATTGGAGCAATTTTGTTCTTACTCATATATTCTATATGTGGATAAAAAAAGGGAAGTTAAATGATAGAGTATTCAATATATTGTCCATATCAACCAATGCATCTAGCAGAGTGCAAATGACAAGCAACAGCTAAAGCAGAATAACTATGTCCGAGGACCCTATTGCTCTTGTCTGCATTGATTTTTTTATTTATTCCCAAGGCCCACTTCTTTTCCTGTTCCTTAATGACAATCAATAATTAAACAAATATAGATTTATAATACCTTTCAGTCATGCCTGAATTTTTTTTTTAAGTATCTATGACTCAGATGTCTGAGTCTAAAAGTTTTGATGCTGTCCCTCATGAGGAGAAGGAGGAGATGGACAGACTAAAGATGGAGATCGAGCAGTGCAAAGACTTTATTCAAACACAGCAGCAGCTCCTACAGGTGAGTTAACATTTTTGGGACCCAAATTTTAAATGATTTTACCTAAACATGTGGCAACTTTAGCTAAATCTGTAACAAACAATTAATACTTACCTAACTAAATAATAGAGTCCCTCACTAGATACATGGTCAAATTGGGCATTTTGGTGATATACTCTCATTTTAATCCCAAATTAGCTCTAATCCTGCATCTGGAAATTAATGTAATTTATTGAGGACTAGATTAAGGCCTAAACCTCTCACTGTATTATAAAGCAATAATGTCCCTTAACAAGAAATATTTGTATTAATTGTAAAAGAGATGTTAGATTTATGGATAATCTAATGATAAGACTGATTCTTAAGTATGCTAGGAACTCACATCGATTTATATCCCTTTAATTTGATGGTGACAAACTATTATCTAAAAATAATCTGCGAGACTCAGGACATAGCTGCTGACATTAGAAAAGCAATAAGCTCTCGAATGAACAGATTTTTTCAAGAAATAGAAGAAGAGGTATAAGGTAATGATAAAATAATCCCATTTTACCTTATTGTTTGATAGGAAAAGTTGGTATAATTCTTGAAAATATCTTCTTCAAACCATCAAGCATTTCCTAAATTCAGGATCCAGATTGTCGTGAATTCTGATCTTTGTACGGTAAATTTAAAAGGCCAAATACAGTATTGACATCCTGACTACGCTTCCTATCTGTATCTGTTTGCAGAGGCAGCTGAGCTCCCCGATCAATCAAGACTCAGCATCGCTACAGAATGATGGCCTTATGCTGCAGGAGAAGAAGCGCCTTAGTGAAGAATGGCAGAGCTTAGAGGAACAGAGAAACATCTTTGAGAGGGAAAGGAGGAACTTTACAGAAGCAGCTATTAGACTAAGCCAAGAGGTGATTCATTCAGTTCAATTCAGAAATACTTTATTGGTCCCATAAGAAAATGACTTGTTGTAGTAACTTACTGGGTTTTTTATTTCCAAAACTTGTTGTAGATGTTGATAGCTAGATATGAAGGATGTTCTGTTGTGGTCTGTCTTGTCTCTGGAGAAACCTTTAAGTGAAGACACTCCTTTGAAGAGGATGCTCACTATTATCCTAACTGTTCTTCATGTAATGAACAATACTTCTTTGTGAAACCATCTCCTGAGGTTTTAGGGAAATACTTAGAACAGTGCTAGACTTATTTATCAGCTTGATTAGCTTATTTAGTAAGTTGCTCTGATGCTGTTACCACAGCAGATGATTGCAGAAGAAATCACATTTAACAACAGATTTATAAAAGCTGTGCAGCATCTTGCTGTAAACACAGAAAGGAATTAAGCTTCCGTAAGAATTACAGTCTGCTCTGTCCCCTCTTGTAGACAGACATTTCTGTTTTGATATGGAAGTCAGGGGTGTGCAAAGTAAAAGGTAATACTGAGAGTACCATCCCCTGTGGTCATGTTTTGCTGTTGACTGTATGATTAGAAGGTTGATCTTTCAGTTTCACAAGCTTTGATTGGCTGAGGAACAAGAAAGTAAACAAGGGCTACGCACTCCAGGCAAAGTAGTTCCCCACTGTATTGGTCTCTCTCTCTCTCTCTCTCTCTCTCTCTCTCTCTCTCTCTCTCTCTCTCTCTCTCTCTCGCGCTCTCGCTCGCTCGCTCTCTCTCTC
>JAUZNJ010032971.1:0-13409 GCA_034780135.1 Jordanella pulchra
CAGGTTGAAGATGTCCGTCAGCACTCCTGCCAGCTCCTCAGAGCACGCACTGAGGACGCGTCCAGGTATGCCATCAGCAGCCGCAGCTTTGTGGCAATTAATCCTGCTCAGAGCTGCTGCTACATCAGTGGAGAGGAGAGTCAGTGGCTGTTGGTCTTGTGGGTGGCTGCCTTGGTTGCAGTTGTGGTGTTCCCTCTCTCATTCACACAATTGATGGGAGATTAACAGGCTTTGCTGACCTGCAATCATTTGAATCAGGTCTTTTACAGCTGAGAACCATCCAAACCATGCAATGTGTCTTAAGAAGTAGGGTGGAAAATTGCTGCTCCAATACCCTCTAAAAAAACCCCCAAAAAACTCTGAGGCCTTCTTTGAAGAGCAGGGTTTGTACTGAGAATAAATGCATGCAGTTTCAGAGGATTTAAAATAAATCTTAGCGTAAACACCTTCTTAAACAGCAGAATTAATCAAAGCCATTGTTAGACTGACTGGGTGTGATTTTATTATAAACATGTTAACCAACTACAGAAAAAACAGCTAATTAACAGTAAATTCGACCCCAGCAATGAACCATTATAAGGACACTCAAATTTTAAAGCAAGTCTTCCAAAAGTAAAATGTTCTTAATATATGTTTTTTTTTTCTATGTAAACACTAAATAACTCTAAGGAGCAGCAGCTGGCAACCAGAGTTGTGTTGTAAAGCTCTACACATGACAGTTTGTCCTTTACGTGTCGTTGCTGCTTTCTTGCATTCATTTGAAGTTAAGAAAGCGCCATTCATTATTGATCAGGCAATTTCAAGTGTCCTTACTGAGTAATAAACAGTTGTTCACAGACAGTCTGTGCATTAGTGTCAGCAGGAGACACAGAGGAGAGGCCTATCAGTCACCATCACTCTCAAATTGACGAGACTGATTATAGGTTGTTATTAAGCTGTATTGATTACTGCCAAGAGCAGCTAAGAGGACAGGAAAAAGACTGTTGAACTGTACTTTAATAGCTCCCCGCACTAAAATACAGTGCACTGTAGTAAAGTGCAGAGTAAAAAGATTAAAGTATAAAAATAAACTCTATTTACTCTCTTCAGCTGCATAAATCCACAGTTTCTTTTCTCTGTCAAAGAAGTTGTGCCCACGATTAAATCCTATCAGTGGTTTTCAGCTTTTATCATCCCAGTAATTATGACTGTCTATTTGTTGAATAAACCTTTGAAGCGGTAGCATGTTCAGATGCCATAGCCACCCCAAACACACCACTTTGGAGGCAGAGGGAGCAGCTAACAGGCTTTGGAGGCCATGTGGGTTACCTCCTTTCTCTATAACTTTATCCACACACACACACACACACACACACACTTCTGTGCACCAATCATTATACCAATCGTGCCCACAGCTTCTCATCTCCACAGAACACACTTAGCTGTGGTTGAAGAAGCACTTACACCCACTCAGTAGGCAGTCCCTTTCCCCTCCCCGAGCCATTCTGGTGAGGGGCTGGGATCTTCTTTTACGAACTTCCTGCAATCATCTATCAGCCAGCTGAAAAGAAGTGGGTGGGCACGGCAGCCGCAGTCTCTAACCTCAAGACGAGCCTAATGCAAGGAGGGCCTCTCTGAACCAGCTCCTCTGGCCCTGGATTGCATAAGAAGCGATGCCATTAAATATTAACGCTCCACTGGGTTTGATATTTTATGGTGGCAACATGTAATTTACACTTAAACTCGAGAAATCACAGGGTAAGGACCAAAATAAACAAGTTTTTTTCACTCCAGGAGGTGTTATATGAATCCTGTCAGATAGGGTCTGATCTGATTTCTTTAATAAGCTCCTCTACGAGGCGGCAGATGTTTGAGCTTTGAATTGATTCATGCCGGTAGAGCTTGGGAGCAGCAGATTTTAAAGTCCTGACATATCAGCTGGCTTTCTTACTGTCAAATCGGTGGGATATTAATGTTTTTATACTAGACTGCTTTTGATGAAACTCTCATGTACAGACTTTGAATTTAATACCACATACCTCAAAGCAACATGTGTCTCTGATCTAAAAATACTGTATAAGATATCAGGCAGTAGCATGTGGCCGTACACCACACTGAGAACAGATTCATCTTCTGGTCCAAAATCTCAGCATTGTCCTTCTAACCAACACTCTGTTTCATGCCTTTATATGAATAAACAGGCTCTATTCTATTTCCAATTCAAACAGTGCTCTGTGTGTCAGAACATCTTTAATTATATGGAGAACCATACTTAAAAAATGCAGCCCTGAAACTATATGAACACATGTTTTGAAGCTCGCTGCTGACCTTTGACATGTGGAACACCTTCTAATGTGTCCTGAGGAGAACTTAACGAGGCCTGCTTGATGGGGGCTCGTAAAAACCAATGGTGCTGAAGCTATTGTTGAAAGAGGCGATGAGTTTGGGTGTATGCATGATGAGTTTATGGTTGACATTTACTGTATGTGTGATTTAAAGACTTTTAAATGAGGGATAAAGAAGTTGGTAACATTTATTGCAGAAAATATATCGATTCTACAGATTAAACATTCAGTTAAATAGTCAAACAGATGTGAGAAAATCTGCACTGGTCAGGTGTAATTAGAGTCATGGCATAATGTTATACTAATGAATGAGAAAGCCATCAAGAAATCATCAGATGATATTAAAGTTTTGAAGCTCTGCCAAGTTCTTCATGGTTTATTTCTGAGGCACCAGGAGTTTGTGTGGTCTTCTACGGTGGTTTCTATCAAGTATCCCTCTGGCATTGCAGCAAAGACCTGACGCAAGATTGAGGAGATGCATCATCTGTTGCACATTCCGATCAACCTTTATTTGTCACTTTAAACAAGAAGAGATGTATTTTAGTGGAAATTTATAAGGACCAGCATCAGGCTGCCCATGATTCTCATGATTGTGATAGAAAATCATGAACAGTTTTTAGGTTATCATGAACTGCCTTCCAAACAGATATGATAATGGGGGTTAGTTTATAAAGAAATGTTAATTCCATCCAGTCTGACTGAGTCGGAACTGTTTGCAGAAAACAGGCTAAATGTGTCAGTCTGTAGAGAAATACACTGGATGAAAAATATCAACTGGTTATCAAGTGGTTGGATATCAAACTCATCGACTACTTAAAACCCAACTAAACACTTTGAAGTCTGTGGTTGCATGGGGACAAAGTTAGAAGTCTTTTTACTGTCATGTATGTCCAGTTAGAGCTGAACTTTTCCTGGGAGGAAAGTGATATTCATTGAATATTGTTTGCTTTCTTTACTTATATCTTTTTTATTGTTATAGAAAGAAATAAAAAAACCCATCAGAAATAAAACAAAGTGATTCAACTTAAAGTTATTATTTGCCAGGTCAATTTAGAAGCATTTTTATGCTTGAAGGATCAATAAATCAGTTAAATATTTTAAAAACAGATCTAAAAATCTTTTAGTGTTCGCCAATTCAATGAAATTACAGATTGTTTTCTTTTTTAAATTATCAGCGTTAGTGTATCAAACAGTCTGTGTCTGTTTAAATAATTGGGACAAATGAAGTCTTTTTTTTAGGGGATTTCCAGCTAGAGGTGTGAAAAGTAAAGGCTAATAATAAATAAAGCAGGCACCTATTTTCACCTATGATTTTATGTCTCGGACGTAGAGCAGAACTTCCTACTAAAAGCTCACATGTTCAGCCATCTGTTAGGTCTCCGACGATCATACGACTTCTCCTGCAGTTCACCTCTCCTGCACCCCAAGCAGTGAAACCACACCACATGCTTCCAGGGCAGCGTGCTCACCACTGATAAACATTCCTCAAACTGTGGTGGAAACTGTTTTTTTTTTGTATCTGCTGTGTGTGTCTTTGTCAGCCAGGGTGGAGGAAGAATACATGCACGGCGGCTGCAAAGGGCCTTTTTTTCTGTCTGCTGCACCACTGGAGGGCACTGCTCTGTCTGCATTGACACACTGCACTCTTTGTATGTAGAGCCTTCTGCCACAAACACACTAAATTGCGTCTTTTTTAGTTGAGAATTTTTACAGAAACCTAAAAAGAATGTATATCATACATAATTCCTAATATAAAAAGTGAGATCAATGCAGCCACACAGCATGAAGGTTTTTCTGCCACAAACTTCTTACCTTTGCGTCTTCATTTCAGCTTCTTCCTATTTAAAAGGTCTTTCTGCAAACTAAAGGAGGATTATCTGCACTGGAAGGCTGGAAGTTATCTTAAATGGCATATTTTCATGTCAACACATCCACCCTCTTTGCCTCTCTGACCACAGCATCACAAACACTTTGCTCTTTAATGGATGTATGAAAAAAGCCGTGTTGGCAGACTTAAAATAATAATAACAAAACAAGATGTAAAAACAGAGCAGATCTGCTGATGTAGTGAGTTTGAATAGCTATTAATTCTACATTTTCTTAAAGTTATTGCTCTTTGGATTAGATTTTGAGGAGCTGTCAGTTAATACTACTAGGAAATGATGGGATATTTGTGAAACTAAATGAAAATGGTACAAATTGAGAGTACTGGCTTTAGCAGTGCGGGACAGAATAATGAAAAAAGTGAGCGGAAAGGTTGGAAAATCCATCTGAGGCGCAGCAATGCTCTGCATGACTGATGGTCCTTAATCAGCGGATATGATACAGTGATGAAGATCCAAACCACCGTCAGCTCAGCACGCCTGGCTGTGCGCAGCGCTGGAACTGACGCTTGCAGAAGCTCTGGCTTTATTGCAGGTGGGCAGATGTTCAAGTTTTTTTTTTTTCCTTCTTGCTCTTTGGAAGCTCCACCCCTGAAGCCGCTTTTATAGGGCTGTTTACTAGCATTGGCTTCCAGAGATCTTTATCGAGGGCGCCTTTGATTTGCCAGAACTCTCATCCCACATCCCATGTGCAGCGGCAGAGACGCGGGCCTTTCAAGACGCACAAACAAGAATCTGGCAGTCATTTCACAGTCAAGACATTTCTTTTTTTGTCTAGTTATTCCCTTGCTTCATTTTGTTCCTTTAACCCCCCCCCTTCTTCTTCTACACATCTTTACATATAATTACAAACGCTCTTTGCAGATGTTCCCTCTTTTTCTTTCCAACAAACAGATTTGTGGAGATAAGCAGTGCCTTATTATTATCTACGATCACTTCTGCATTGAATAGTCTTCATCTCAAAGAAGCTAAAATTATGAAATCTAAAAGCCAAATATACAGTGCCATATTGCTACTTCTAATCATCTTCCACTACAAAGACTAAAGAGGAAATGAAGCGGCTGGAAGAGCTTCTACTCAACAATGTAGGTGGTCAGGATCCTATAAACTCTACCAGACGTGAATCTCTTTAAACAGACAGTTATTAATCATCACTTGTTAATACTCATTAATTAGCTGAACTCAGAATGTTGAGATAAAATAGTAGATTAGAAAAACATTTCTCTTTGGACTTTCTCACTCCGTTTCCATCCAGCTCTTTAACTGGTAGTTTTTTTGTTTGTCAAGCCACAAAATTTAATCAAACAATCTTGTATTTCTTATAGTTATTCAACACTTTCAACAAATTTTATAATCCAGTATAATAGATTGGATCCCATATCAATTTATTTTGCAATCTGTCTAAATATTCCGATCTTTATTTACTATTTCATGCTTTTGAGTTACTGTAGGTTTAATAAACGACTGCTTTCCTCTGTCTTTGATCCTCTGTAATGATTTAGTTTGTTGCTCTTTTCGTGGCGTACTCAGTTTGATCATTTCCAGTTCGTCTTCTCATTTTGTTTCTGAATAACACCTATGTTTTAAAAGTCTGATTAATTAATTATTGATCCATGTATACAAGCTGGTTGCAGCAGATGGCCGGATCCACCAAGCCTGAATCTGTAGGAGGTTTCTTCCCTCTTAAAGAAGAGTTTTCCTCTTCAATGGTGCAGCATGCAGGCTCTGTAAGAAGGATTGCAGCAAATACAACAACAAAATGCGACTGTCTATCCGCTGATGCTGCATGCTCAACTGGAAGGAACGAATTCTGCTGGTCAACGGTTTGATGCAAACGATTAATTTTCCTCAGACAGAAAACTTTTTAATAAGTCTGTCTGTATGATTGATCTCAGTCTGAATATTTCCTTGACCTGAGGTGTTGTGAATTGACCCTATAAGGATAAAAATTGTCCAATTTGATTCAAATGTAAACAATGAGTTGATTTTTTTCCAAAATCAAACAGATAAATATAATTATCAAATTTAAGACCACTTGCAGAACAGATGCTGGTATTTTAACAGTAACAAGATTGTTATTGACTCAGTGCTCCTGAGGCCAGAATTGGCTTCTACTGGTTTCTTACTGTTAAAACATTTTTTTCCCCCACTATCATTGCATGATTTATTAGGGTCAGGAATTGCTGCAAGGTTTGGAACATTGTGAAAAGATCTAGGTTTATCTAGATATTTAATAACAACTGGGATGATATCTGTCAGTCTGTATCAAACATAGTTAAATATAATTTGATCTGAATCAGAATATTAAAATACACCAAACTGGAATGATTTTGATTGATTAGAGGCGAATAGAACTGGATATGAATAAAGCTGTTAAATAATAAAAAGGATTGAGCTCTGAGCCAAGGGAAGCTGTTGGACAGTTTGTAATCATTCTGCATTGACAGAAACAGTGTAATTATGAGCTTTAATTATAATTAATGCCCAATATTGTGGGTAGATTAGTTTTTTTTCCCTGAGCAGAACACATTTAATATCCACCTCTTTCACATCTCCAGGTTAAAAAGGTAGATTCAGAAGAACCAAAGCTGTAGACCAGGAGCTTTTGCTTCAGTATCAGTTACAGGGTCCAAACAGGCAGACTTCAGAGGTGCCTGCTCTGTGTTTTAGTGAAGATAGACCTTTTTAGCACAAAGTGCACATAAACGTGGCCTCATAGATGGGTTTGGGAAGCAAGGAAGTGGATACAGGTAGGAAAATCCTCTCTGTGCAGATAAATTCAGAAACGGTCACAGTTTAGGTGAGAGGTGTAATCTGGCCCATGCCTTGTGAGGAGGTCTGCATGGTAGACAGAGGAAGGAAGCCCTCGCTGGGCTGACGAAGGTCAGCAAGTCTATTTAACGGTTTATGAGAGACAGAAAGGTTTAACTGAAACACAGAGCCCCTCGCTCGTAATCCTGCTGTGGTTTCCTTCCTCGGATTCACAGCCCCACACCACCCCTGCCTGCTAAACCTACGCCCCCCCCCCCCATCTCTTTATTTCAATGTTTTTTTCCCCTTCTTTTTCTTTTGTGGTCTTGGCTACTTTCCAGGGGAGGAGATGTGGTTATCCCCAGCTGTTGTGAATACTGCAATAAAGGTTTGCCCATGAAGCATGCTTAATTTGGGTTTGGAAGTTATGATACCCCTCACCCCAACCCTTCACCAATAACTATTTTTACTTTTGTTTTTCTTTGAGATCGTAACCTGCTGTTCATCTTTATTACTTCTATAGTACTCCAGTAGTGGTACAAGCAGTGGTCTTTTTTGAACCATTCCAGTATTTGCTTGGGGCAGCATGAAAAAGCGGGTTTATAAACACCAGATTAAACATTTTGTGCTCAATGAGAAGTTTATGGCTAATTGTTTTAATGAAACTGCACTAAAGTGTATAAAAGATTTACTGACTTAAAAAATGTCAGAAGTGCAAAAAAAAAAGAAAGAACTTTTTAAAAGATTTTCTATAACTAGTAGCAATATTGGACATTGAGGTCAGGATTGATTCTGAATCGTCATCTACTTTCAAGGGAAAAAGCAAAGCAAAACAAAATACAAAAAGCAAAATACAGTGTTTATATAAGTTCATTTTCTTTAATGATTCAGTATGTGATTTTGTTTGGTAAGTAAATTTGGCTATAATATAAAAAAAGAGTAAAAGAGCCAAAAGAAATCAAACAAAATGTAAATAACCTCAGAAATCCTGCATTTGTATTCATTAGATGAAAATGTTGGTGATGTTGAAGAAGAGGGACTAAGAGTATTTTCTCCTCACATAAGGAACAGTTTTTTTTTTTTTTCAAAATCTATACTACAGTTATTGCAAAGTCATGAGATTTTCTTTTTGTCTTAAAACTGTTTGTTTTTTTCTATTTTATAAAACTAACCAAAGTTCCTTTTTTTTGCTTGGTGAAAAGCAAAATTTTACTACAATGCATGAAGCCCATGCATAAGCTTTTAAAGAGAAAAGTCTGCCAGCATTTGGGGCTGCTGCCATGTCCACATATAAGTCCTATTTACATCTTCCACACTAAACACTGCCTACTGCAGTGATCAAAACATTACATAAGACTGCTGTGGTGGTAGGTTGGGTTGCCTGGCTGGAATCCAGTGGCTTTCTAGAGGCCCTGGCTTCTCTCTGTACATTAGCCAGGATATTAAAGGAAATGCAGGCCGCCACAGGCTCCACTGCTGTGGTTTGCCATCAGCCGGAGCAAATCTGTGTGTTCCAGTGGCACATTCTCTGCCCAGCTTTGACAAGAGGGCTGCGTGGAGTGGGGTGGGGTGGTGGCGGGAGAACAAATGCATGGCCACTGCACTCTTTTATGTGTGGCCTGTCAGCAGCGGGTCACTGTTGTAATACTCATTACACATAATAGTTGTAGAGACAAAGCGGCTAGCCACACGTGCTGTCATGAATCCACGTGGGCCCCTGGGTGTTCATGGACCATTAGCATAGCTGTAGTGTGCTGTAATCGTCTGTGGCAGCGTTAGCCTAACACTGGCTGGGTTGGACAGGTAACGTTCTGTTACAGATCGCAACGGGTCGACTTGAAAGAGACACCAGAGAAAACACACAGGCTTTGCAGCAGGATGGAAACTTAAACACATCTCACCTCATCATTACCCATTTATCACTTCACTAAGATCCACCCAGTGTCTCCGTTTGCGTGAAGAAAAATAATCAACATGAATGACTCAACATTTTGTATTTGTATCTGTGTTTATTTTCAATATTTTAAACTGCATGTTGGCTGTGTGTGTGTGTTTGTGTGTGAGTGCCTGTAGGGGATTGTCTCTTAACATAGTTAAGCTGTGAAAAACCCCAAAGTCTTTGGCGAGGGCTCACACACACTTTTTCTCCTTCCTTCCTCTCACCAGAACCATTTATCAGAGCAGAACAGGGGCAGCTTGCGTGTCGTAAGCCTCTTTGGAGCCACAAACAAATCAAGCAGGGCTCTCCATCAAATGAACTCCCCACTCGACTGGCGGTTACATAAAGGTTTACTCACTCGCTGTGTAACAGCATGTTTCAGTGGGAAAGGCTTCTGATTGAATACATCCATACTAAGAAACACAAGGGGAAAGAAATGACTGAAAGTCATAGCGAAGAGGCGAGGGGTTGAGGTCCATTGTCAAACTTTTTTCACTTCTTCATATATCAAGAAACTGAGGTTTTACAGCTGATTCCCATTTCCCATTGCAGGTATTGCAAATATTGACTATTTAACCTGCTGTGTGACTAACAAGCAGCACTTTCTGAAAGTCTTTGCAACGCTTTACCCTTTAAACTTTCTGACCCATTAAGACACAAAACCATCAGGTTAGTTAAAGTGCAGAACTTTGAAATGATGAAACACTTCTGCATGGTTTGATTTTACATTTCGTTTGTTCTGCGCTTGAACCCTCCAGATCTGTTTATCGGAAGGTTGGGATTAGAGGTTGACTTCAGTTCTGCAGCCAGGTTCCCATGTGCTGCTTCTACTTACTGCAACTCTTTCTCAGCAGTGTTGTTTATGTCAACGATGACAAAAACATTTTGGCACTGTTCATACTGCAGGCCTTAATGCTCAGTTCTGATTCTTTTTGTGAAATCTGTTTTTTTTTTGTGGCAGTTCTAAATATAGACGACTTGTATGTGATCTCCTCCACCATTCCCTGCAAGATGTTGTTTTGTATCAGAGTTGCTTCTCCATGCTGAGGTGTTTTTCTCACACTGTATCCTGCTAAAGATACAGTATGAAAAAGATACAGTATGAAATATGAATATTTTTTCACCACTCACCCATTATGATCCCCTTTTCTCTTGTTTTTCTAGCTGCAAGGGCAGCGCCTTTTTATGGCAGCAAGGCTTCGGACACTGCGTCCTACCCAATGTATAATTTCTGTGTCTTTCTGTGTGTTTTGTCTTCTTGGACGGGTTGTACAGAAACTGAATTTCCCTTTGGAGATCAATAAAGTATAAACTGAATGGAATTGAATCTTCTGTGTGAACTGCCTGTATAAAACATAAGTGTACTGTATGCAGGGTAGAGGACACAATCACGTCACAAGCGAACTTGCTCTGTGTTTACAGAAGTAAACACAGATGGTAATGCTGGAGTGCATCTTGTAATATATCTGCAATGGTTCAATTTGATCAGTGACCTTTAGTGTATATTTTCAAACCTAGCTATAAGAGGCTTTGATAATTAATCACTGTGAAATGCTCAACAGGTCAAGGAGTCCCTCCTGGTTGCTAAGTATGGTTGGGAAATTGAAGAGGATTATAAAAGACCTGGTTAAAAAGAGTATAAAAGTGAGAAGTGTAGTGGTCTGGTTGATGGGTTATTTCTGTGGATAGAGATGATAGATATACTAACTGGAAGTGGAGACAGATACCGGCAATGGCACATGGCTTTGTCTCTGTTGGTTTATAGTAGTACTATACTGCTAATACCTGTGGTTTATGGACTCAATTTGATGTTCAAAGCATTGGTTGGTGTTTTATAAAAATATCTGTTTAAAATGGATCCGCATTGCTGACCTGTTTGTATTGTGATGTGGTCTTTGTGACTTTGCCAGGTTCTTTATGATGCTGAGGTTATCTAACCAAGCTCTGAAGCATTTCAAGAATCTTATAACTTATGGTGTGTCAACACCAAATCCCCCAATGCCCCTTACTTTGATGGTTGTGCAATTGGAAGTCAAACACCCTTAGCCTCTCAGAATGCTGACATCCAGCATCCAGCTGAGCCAACTCCAGCATACACCGCTCTGGACTCTGGAAACGCTCAAAATGTGATGATAATGGAAAAGCCTCAGCACTTGCAGCTCCTGAGGCTCAAATCGTGCCGCTGGACCTCTCGGGGATCCTCGAGGCCTTCTCTCACAGACTGCATGTAAAGCAGATGCCCAAACGCACAAAACGTATTTGATGTGAACTCACAATTATAAATATATTCAATATGTAAGAATAATATTATTTTTCTTTCAAAGACTTGAAATCTGAATATTTTTCCTTACCTTACAATACATAGCTACTACTTTGGCAGCCTACCCAGTGGTTGTGACAAGACAAACACAACTCCTCGGTTGTCTCAACTTTGGTTCAAACAATGATAGATGGTGCAATCTTCACCTTTTATCTCTTTAGACGGTTTTCTGGGCTCTTTTGTTATTATTTATTCTCTATTACTTTTTTAGATTCAAGTTATTTCTGTGACCATCGTGTTTTTTATTTTCATTAAATGAGACACCAACAAATTTATCCATGTGTGTGAAATATTTTCTTTTTATTTATTCAAGTTCTGACTAAGATCAAGCCACAGTTGTGCTGACCAAGGCTTCCTCTATTCCCCAATAAAGGTCTGTAAGAACAGATGATCTCCATGTTATCCTATCTTTTCCTTCACACAGTGTGATTTTTGTCTTTCAATTTGTATCAACCCCCGTCACTTTTATAATAGCTTAAAAACTGATTGAAGAAATAGATTCTTAACAAAAATGCAATGTTTTTGGGATGTCCAACAAATCCATTTGGGTTTGATGTCTTCAAGAGCAATGAACCTATTGAGCTGGTATTATAAACAATGAAATTAAGACTTACACTCTAGCACTGCAATACTGCAACACTGTCTGCTTATTGTGGAATCAAATGGTGCAAGTCTAAAGTCTACAGTATGAGTCATCAATCCCGTGTTTTTAGAAATGTGTCTGTAGACAGACAGAAACAAACAGACTCTGCCATGGTGACACAAAAACAATAGATACAAAACCTTTCCTTTCATTACAGAGATGAAGGAAAACTTACTACCTAAAATTAATTTATTTATATAAAGCTCATATAAATACAAATAACCATAGTTTACTTAATGTCTGACATTAAGTTAGACTAAACATTTCCTTTTTTTAGGTCAACCAGTACTACCATAATTATTTCCATTTGGTAAGAAGAGAATCTTTACGAACATTTTGTTTATACTTCAGTCACAGTCAAAACTTCGGGTATATCTTCTGAAGATTTTGATAGAATTGTATATTAAATTGTTTGACTTGTGTCAGACATCTTGGATATCTTTCAAGAACCTTCACACAATACTTTGCTGGAATTTTGGCTCATTGTTTCAAACAGAACTGAGTCAGGTTTGTAGGTTGCTTTGGTCACAAACACCTTTTCAGCTTTCTCCAAAGACTTTCTATAGGCTTGTAAAAATCCCTTCAAAACACATCATTATTTAGTCATAAACCTCTTTAAAAGCAAAGAGACTGTATACATAGGTTAAGTGACCAGAACTCATTGTACCCAATCAATAATTTTCAAGTAAATATCTGTAGGCTTTGCTTTAGTATTTTCACACAATCTTATTTTTAAATGATAATGATATTTTTTGTGCTCCTGTCCCTCCCGTAGCGAAATGTCCCAATGAGACAATGCTATAAGAAGAATTTTTCATTTCATACTTCATAGCTGGGATCTTCAAAGAGAACAATAAGAAGTCTCTTCAAATTAAGGTAATTATTCCTTTAAGCAAAAAATGAATAATCTGACTGATGTTGCTTTAAGAGTAAGTTCTTTATCAGACTTAATAAGTTATATTTAGCACCATGGTCTTTTAACTTTTTTTACTGATGCAGATTTTTTTTTAACTTAAATATTAGTTTCGGCCTGACATTCTCATGCTAGTTATACTTACAAATACCTGTTTGAACACCTTAAGGTATCCTTCCTGGTATATTTTAATTTTTAAATAATGCCACACGATGAAATATGTTAAATATAATCATATTTGTGCCTCCAAATTACCCACAGGCTACAGATTAGCATACCAGAGGCTAAAACTTCAATGGCGATGTCATCTGTTCGTTCAAAAAACATTTAAAGCAGCAGCCAATTTGGCTAAAACATAGCTAATGTAGGGACATTTTGATGTTTTTACCTAAAGACAAAGATTAAAAAAGGTATAAATTATTTAAATAAATGAGCGTCCCCTTTCTCTCGCTCCCTAAACTGCGGAGCAGCTTTGTAGCATATTTCGTGACATCCATTGCATTAGTGAGAATCCAGCTACCAGTAGTCTTAATTAAACATACGAGCAATGAAGGGCTGAATTAACGAGAAAGGCACGCTCCTTTAATAACCCCAAAGAGAGGTAGGAAAATGGTTTATTTTCAGAAATGGCATATG
>JAUZNJ010032973.1:0-13407 GCA_034780135.1 Jordanella pulchra
CAGCAGCTTAAGTAGTGGATCTCTTCTGATGAGCTGATCGCCCTCAGCTGTGCAGAGGGCTCCAGCCCAGGAGACCCGCGGCGCACTCTGCTGGAAGGAAGATGGAGCGGCAGGCTCCGGATCCCAACAAGCATGAAATATTTTATAAGGGAGGTTCACATATATAAGGGACATGAAACCTGAGGGTGGGAGCTTATGGAAATATTTTTTTTCCTTCTTTTTAAATTATAAATGAATCAAAAATCTAATTTAATCTGTTTCAGCCTAGAGTTGAGATAGAATAGGGATATAACCTAAATATTGTCAAAACACACTTAATACAAACAGTGTAAACCAACTATTCATATATGTGACTTATTTGACCAAATCTACCACCCATATGTTATTTATAATTTTATAAAACCAGAAAACAGAAGAAAACAGACTATAATTGAAGCCAAACATAACTTTACTTATTTATTCAAAAAATGTCTCAACACTTAAAGGAGTCTTTGTCAGTTCTGGCGGCTTGTAAAAGAGCAACCTGTATTATTGGTGAATTGCTGCCGTTGTTAAGCCCAGGAGGTCCATTCTTTTAGGTGTATTTAAAGTCAGAGGAAAATCAATGACTCTCCTGTTGTTCTCCAGTTATTGGAGTTGGTTGTTTGGTACAAGCTGTGTTTCTGACCACCTAAATCTTGAAGGGGTTGCCTCTGTCTCTTTTTTTTGGTATGAGTTACAAGTTTTAGTTCTGCAACTACCAGAGTCCACAGAGTGGAACATGGTGAAAGTTCATAACATTTCACTAAAACCAGTCAGAGCTAAAAGTTTTATCAACATGTCTTAACTTTGCCATAACCCCTAAGCAACATCTGGTACCAGAACTCATCAGTACCGACCGGGACCCGAACCAGCGACCTCTGTGCCGAGGACTGAGGCCCCCCACACACGGTCGTACGCCCAACCTCTACACCAACGCCGCGTCCTAACTGAATTAATTCTTAAATGGAGCTGGAAATGACTGAGCATTCAACCGGTTCAGTTAATCAAAATATGCAGTGATGATGGCAAAGCTAAACACAATCCTTTATGTCACTGATGAACTACTATTTTCCCCTTATTTACACAGAATTTACAAATGCAAATTATTTTTCTCAGTACCTACTCTTCAGGAGGAGATGAAGAGCCTATTAAAGAAGTGATGGTACCAATGAAAACACTGAAAATTGGAGTACAATTTACTTAAAGAAGCAAGGTATCTTTTTCCACATAGAAATTCTTTGAAAATTTCACTTAAAATCTAAGTTGATTTTAATTACTAAGAGTTGATTCAACAAACTCAAGTAAATTTGACTACCGTCTTCCTCATTTTTATCCATCTATTCATTAATCACTATCGTCCATATTTCTTATTCTCATTCTTCATGCATTCCTCTTTGTTATAGGTTCTATCTGGGGATTACTAAGTGGATTCTGAAAATTCAGTTTCCAGAAGTCTGTACCACCATCCTCGGTCTACTTTTCTCAAGAACCAAGCAAGTCTCCTCCGACAACCTATAACCTCAACCTATTTCTATTCCATCTCTGTGCCAGAGTCCTTTGCCACTGAAAGGGTTTTAAGAACTGTGAAGAGGATCCTGCTGTCTTAAAATACCTAATATTTCAGTGGTACAATTTTGTTCATTTTATCACTAACCTTTCTCTGGGAACCTGTTTTCATGTTCCGACATTAAGCTTTCAGGAATTAGTACAAATTGTGTTATTAAATCAAGACAGCCCAAATTGAGAGGTGAAAATGGTGGGAGCAATTTAAGCTAAATAACTTTATTCACAATCCATTTAAACGCTGTTCCTTCTTAAAAATTACATTTTCAGCTTTTCAGAGTACTCCGTATAATATTACCTTCAGGGTATCATTTCACAGTGGATTTTCCACAATATGCAGGGAAATATAGGATTAACTCTCAAATCAGAAACGGCTAGTAAAAAGCAACCTTCTACCGTCATCTCATCCTTTTCTTACTCTCCAGAAGTCTAATAGATTTGACCTGTTTTTATTCAATGTTTTGTTTAGGGAACATAATACATAATGGATTAGATCATTCAAAAGGTTAAAACATTTATTTACCTAATGACACAAACTGATATGCCATTATATTATGTAAGCTTTTAAGGTTTAATGCCCATTGTGTAATTTAATTCATGAGTGATCAGAGTGGATGAGATGTAACTCATACTGACCATGACAACTTAAACAGCTGCTGATGGACACAGCATTATCCACTACTTACTGATTTAGAGGAGAAAACATAGGCTATTTGGCTTTTTGCAACATTGTTCATTTCTAATTGCTGGCATTCGTTAGACGTGCTTTTTATTTCCACAGTTGTGTACAGTTTTTGTATTTAGCTTTATAGTTTTGTGCTAGCATTTGTCTTGTGCTAACGTTCTTGATTATGTTATGTCCTATTTGTTCTGTTTAGTTCAAGTCGTGACTTTGTTCACACTTTTAGCCTCTACCCTTTTGTTCACCACATCAATTGGTTTGTTTTCACCTGCACCACCTTATTTATATACTTGGCGGATTCATTCCATCCTTACAGGTGATCTTTACTAAAAGCCAGTCTGCTTCTGGGTACCAATGTCATTATGCATTAAACTTCTCTACTCACCTTGCTGCCTCCTGCCTGTTTTTTTTACTATTACATTCTCTTGTGCTAATTATATTCATTTTTAAAATGCTATTTAAGCAGGATTTGCATTGCCTTGAACATTCAGAAGCATGATATCCAGAGTAGGTCTGGATGCTGTGTGTTTTAGTATAACAGTGAAGAGGCAAGTTACAGACTTGATTCAGCTGCTGCACTTGTCAGAGAATATTTATAACGGCCATTGCTTTTATATGGTTTGCTCCTGGTGCAAATGATGTTGAGGTTCAGTGACCTGGTTGTGCTGTTGTATTTATGGTGTCATACTCTGCAGTCCTTACCTGCATTAATAATTTTAGGAATGTCCACTCTTGTCTTGATTTTACATTTTCAAGTCTTAAATCAATAATAACTATAAATTTGATTTTTGTCCTAAATTTAATAGCTTTTTTGGTACATTTCTCCGGGTATAAACGTCACTTTATAGCTGGCCTTAACGGCATATCTCTGGAAGGTCCTCTAACAGCACAACACACATATAAGGACATTATACAGTGTCAGGAGTCAATGCAAAGCAGTGACTTCTCACTGAAGACCAGGGATAGTGTCACCCATCAAGACATAGTACTGCTATTAAGTAAGTAAAAATTTATTTGTATATCACATTTTAGCAATAAGGCAATTCAAAATGCTTTACATCATTAAAACATCAGAACAGATGTGCAGTAAAATAATATAACATATAAATCAAGTGCAAAGCAAATCATCAAAACATCAGAATCATCACACAGAATCATAAAAATCATCAACCAGATCCATACAATAATCATGGGAAGATGGCAAATGTATAATGAGATATTTTGTTTAAAAGCAGCTTTCAAAGCATCGAAAGGAGGTCAGTCTGACGTCAGAACCTGCTCAGCTGAGTGAAACTGTGTGCCATGAATTATATATGAAAATGAATAGTCTCTTAAGAGCACCTGTCACTAAATTTTCAGTGGAATATGAGTTTTCAGCTTTTTGAAAACAAAAATGCCAGGAGAAACAGAACCAAGAGGTACTATCATGAATTTTCTAAAAAAAAAAAGGGAAAAAAAGTACAAAAACAATCCAGTGAAGGTTTGATCACGAGGAACATACTGAATTAAAAAAGGGACTCTTAAAAGATTCTTTTTTAAGAAGCAAGGGGCATCAAAAATATTTATAAACTTAAAAGAGTGTTAATTATTCCATGATATGCATATTTAATGACTATCTGATTAACCTAGTGTAAAAAACCTTGGTAGATATGGCTAGAAAGCTCAACACATCCTCCTTTTCCAAAATTGAAAATGAACAAAATATTTCTTTAAGGTTAAAATTAAGGATAAAATTAAGACTATTAAGGTGAAAGAAAATCATATCAAGCTGGCTGAAGGCACACGAAAGACTGCTTACATTAACATATCCTTCAAAGTCCTGCGGACAGGTAGCATGTTTTCATATTCATCTGTATCTATTGCTAATGCATACACAATAAACTCATGTCAGATCTTATATGCCAAGCACAGCGGCAGAAACACTGTCAACAGACAGCAAAGCTGTGGGGCTAATCTGATATGTACCTTGTACATCCAGATGCTACATTGTAAATACATGCAGAACAATATCAGATTCAGGAAATGAGAGATGTATTTCCATCAGTCAAGAATATACTATCAAGTTGAGCTCATCTATCATTAAACGGAAAGATAAAATCTTCAGGTGAGTGAGAAAGGGTGGAGAAGGTTCAATGCTGAGAATGTGTGGGAGGATGTGAGAAACAGAGGGGATGATCTGGAGGATGGGGAGAAACAGGAGCGACTAAGTGAGACGATAGAGTGAAGAGGGATGTGAAAAACAGAAAGAGACAAGACAGAGGGAGCTTGAAAAGAATGTAGAATAATGAAGCCGTGTGGAGGATGATGAAGATGCAGCATGCGATGAATTGGACCGACTGTGATTTGCTCTTCAGCCCTCTTAAGTCTTGCTGTCATGATGTTTGCTGCACAATTGAATGTTAAATACTTTTCTTTCCTGCTTGTCTGTGAGCTTTTGTGGCCGTTTCTACATCTGTAGCTCATCTCCTCCTCTTCCCTTCCTTTCTTGCACTGTAAAACATCCTATGGCAAGAGGCCAGACTGCCTTGCAGCTATAACCAAAATTACTCATAGCTTTAGCAGATTTAGGTAGAAAGAAATCCTTTCATTTCAAGACAAAGTATGTTTTGATAAGATCCTGGAATGAATCTACAGAAAAGCACAGATTATAGTTATTGGTGAGAGGTCTTCCAAACTCCAAGACTGTAAAGCTTATGCCAAAGTAGAAATCCTAAAATATGTCAAATGAAAACAGGCAAAATAGCTAGTAGCCAATCATAAACAGGGTTTGATTGCTGTAATAAAGATTTTTCCTTTGATTATTAAAGTCTATGCATGTAATTAGAAGTGCCATTTCTTAATAAAAATAAACAACAAAGATACATATTATTTCAGAATGCTTTCTTCTTTAAGAATGCATTGCGAATAAATCCTAAATATTTAGGTTCTTTGAATCTAAATATTAGTAATGTAATATTGTTTTACGTAGTAACTTTCATACACTGACTGATAAAGTTATTTAAGGTGAAAAAAAACATACAAGCTTAAGAAAGATATTTTGATAAACAAGAACCTCGATAAATCTAGAAATGATTCAGTAACAATAAATGTAGATTTCTGTACAAGAATAACTCTGATGTGATTTAGAATGGTACTTTTTGCACATTTAAAAGTCAGCACATGTTTTCTGGGAATTATAAAGATGTGACAAATGAAAAAAATAAGCTACATTAAACTACCCCCATTGGATTTTGTAAAATATAATCTCAAACCAAACTTGAAATTATACAAAAACTGTTTTTTGGGAGGAAGAAAACAAGCTTATTATAAGACCTCCTCCTACTTTTCTCTCCTGGTTAAATTGGATCAGCTGGAGGGTCCCTGATAATCAACCTGCCTGCGTGCGCACTGCGCCACAGGTGAGTAGATAATGTGCTGCTGACGACTGATCTGTGCATGTTTCTGTGGGAGTTGAAGGGATAATTGGTTTTACAAGCTCATAGTACTGAAAAAAAGACCAAGGCAGGGTGCTGTTGTAGAAATTTCTGATTCTACGGTTGTTTTTATCTCAGATTATCTTTTTGTTTAGTGCATAAAAAACTAAATGAATCACTGAAAATTCAGATAAAAATAAAAACAGAAAAGGAAAATCTAATGGTTTTCAAATGCAAACAGCACAATAGCAAGTGTTACACTCAGGGTGAAAATCAAAACATAAAAAAAAATGCTTATGACCTTTTCCACATGTAGTCTTTGCTCTAAAACCGTAGCTACATTGCAAATCACATGAGAGTAGCAACTGAATGTTTTCAGATTTTTTTTTTTTTTCATTTTTCTTCATAGCAGTGTGTTTGAAAAACAGTGCTAATATCCCACCAGAGTATGACATAGTAGGATAAGAGTTAAACTGTAGCAAGTAATCCTCCTAACATGAACAGAGAGATTTAGTGACAGAGACAAACACAAAAGATACTGTTGTAGGAAAACCATGGTGAGAGAAGAACAAAGACAGAGACATTGATAACTTGAAAATGCATAAGGAAAACAAATACATCTGTCAGGTATGTGCAATAGCAACTGCTCTGTGTTTTAAAGAGATGTTTTTCATCTGAACAACCTAGTTAGCTCTCTCAGCTTTTGTATGTTTTATGAACAGCTGCGCAGCAGTCATCACTCACACAAGCAGAGAAAGGAGAGCAGAACTACAGGGAGGACTGAATTTAGGAAATGACACCAGATATCAAAACTTATAAGATAAAATGCTGCTCCTTCAGTGGCTAGTAGCTCAGATATACAGTATCTCTGCTAACGTATGAATCATTAGCCAAGTGACAGGGACTCGAGGCAAACTACCATGATGCACATGCTCTGAGAATATAGAGGCATTGGAAACATTCAGTCTCATTCTTCCTCTGAAAAGCAAAGTACAAATCAAAAACAACTGAGTGTACATTTATTTCAAGGTCACAGTGGTGTCAACAGAATCCGACTTCCTACACAACTATAACTCATCCTTGCAGAAAATTGTTTATAATCCCTTTAGAAACATAACAGTGGAATATAAGATGGTCAGTGATGAATGATATTTTCAAGCTGTGGCACAAAATAGTTTTTTCCCCCGCCCTGGCAGTAAATGTAATTTCACAAAATTTCATTAGCATGTGAACTGCATCTCAACAATAATTATTAATTATTTGGATGGAATACATTTTAATATAATAAACTATTTATTGACAATCATAAGTTAATTATTTGTTTACATCTTAAGATAAAATGGCTCTGCAAGATTCGCCTCATTATGTATGAACTACTTGTTAAATAACAATATATACAAAGACTTATTTTTCCTTTTCATGAGATGGCAAGTGACAAATTCAAATGAATTCAGAATACTTTATTTATCCCAAAGGAAAACTCATGTTTTGTTTTCTCTTAACCAGTTGTTGTAGGTGTTGATAGCTGTAGGCAGGTAGGATATTCTGTACCAGTCTGTCTTGCACCATATTTAGAGAAGCCTCTTACTGAAGACACTGTTGTTGTTTAAACATCTTCTGAAGATGATGCTCACAGATGTCCATAATCTTCCTCACTTCATGAGTAATTCTCCTTTGTGAAATAATCTCCAGAGGAGTTCCTAGAACAGAGCTGGCCTTCTTTAGTAGCTTGTTGAGCTTTTTAAGTCATTTGCTCTGATGCTGTTACCCCAGCAGATGATGGAGGAAGAGATCAAACAAGATGCGTAACATATTTTAGCAAGCACTGAAGGAACTAAGCTTCCTTGGGATGTACAGTCTGCTGTTCGTGTAGATGGCTTCACAGTTGCCTCTCCATTCTAGTTTGTTGTATAGGTGAACACCAAGGTATTTATACTTCTCTACCACCTCCATGTATTCTCTCATGATATTAACAGGATTCGACTTTTTCCTGTTTCTTCTGAAATCTAAAATTACCTCCCTTGTTTTGTTAATATTAAGGATCAGATGATTGTTTCCACATCATGCCACAAAGCTGTTCACCAGCTCTTCACCAGTCTTTGATGCACCAATGACTGCTGGGTATTCCTGCAGGTAAAAGGACTCTGACTACTGGAAGCTAGAGGTGTAGAGAGTAAAAAAGAATGGTGAGAGTACTGTCCCCTGTGGTGCTCCTGTGCTGCTGACTAGTTGATTAGACAGTTGACCCTTCAGTCTAACGAACTTTGGTCTGTTTGTCACCCAGTCTTTGATTCAGGCAATGGTTGATGCCGCAACCTGAGTCTTCTGGAGTTTCTCAGTAACTAAGTCGGACTGTATTGTGTTAAATACACTGACGAAAAACATGATCCTCACAGTGCTGTCTGCCTTCTCCAGTGGGTTTGTTGAAGCAGGTGTATGATGGCATCTTCATCTCCAACTCCACTACGATAAGCGATAAGTTTGTTTGCCAAGGTGAAGCAACAGAAGTCTATCTAGGACTTTCATGGTGTGGGAAGTCAGGGCAACAGGTCTATAGTCACCAGGACTGTTGGCTGAGTCTTTTTGGCTACTGGAACAAGTAAGAGGTCTTCCACATCACTGGAACTGTCTCCTGGGTCATACTTAGGTTGAAGAGGTGTGGTAGAATCCCACAGAACTGCTCTGCTCTTCAGGACTCTGTGGCTTTTGGACCTGGTGACTGATTATGATTCAGTCTCTCCAGTTCCCTTTTCAGTTGTCTTCTAGAGACAGACATGTGAAAGGCAAAGGGAACAGCACTATCTTCTGTATGATCATACTTCTGCTTGAAGACTGTGATCTTCTTCATCCCAGACCAGACATCTCCGCTATTATTCTGCTGGAGCTGGTTTTCCAGCCTCCTTCTCCATGCCTTCTAGCTTTCACTTATCTTGACCATAAGTTGCCACTGTTTACTCAATAATTCTCTATTTCCCTTTGTTAAAAGCTTCAGATCACTTGTGACCCATGGTTTATTATTTGGGAACCATTTCATTGTTCTGGTAAGAATGGTGATATCTACACAGATGTGTATGTAGTCAGTCACACACCCAGTCATTGCATTGATGTCCTCCCCATGTGGCTGACATGTGCATCCCAATCTGGAGCCTCAAAACAACCTTGCAGGCTTCTTTAGCTTCCTTTTAATATTTCTCACCAGTTCTTTTTAATTCAGGTTGTCTTATAAAGTGGTTTATACTCTGAGCATAGAAAAACAAGATTGTGATATGACTTCCCGAGAGGAGGTCTTACTTCAGAGATGTAGGAGTGCTTCACATTTGCCTAAAACAAGTCCAGTCTTGTTTTCTCTGGTACAGCAGCTGACAAAACAGTTGAAACATTTTCAATGTAGCAGAGAGTAAGGCTTGAATAAATCACCAGTTATTACCACAAATGCATTTGGGTGTTGTATCTGTAGCTTACTAACAATGGAACTGATTATGTCACAGCCAGTGTCAGCAACGGGTCACCGTTGAATATAAACGGTTATTGGCAGAAAACTGGTAAACTCTGTGGGTATATAATATGGCTCGGTCCTTGCTAGGGCTTGGAGTTCTTCCAACTTCTTTCCTAATGATGTCACATTGCCCATGATGACTGATGGAAGAGATGGTTTTAATGTCTTTTTCCTCTCTCTTCTCTTTGCTCCTGCTCTACATTCCTGGCACCTCATTTTCAACTCAGCTGGCACTGATAGTTGATGTATTATTTCAGCTTTAGAGATGATAGTTAGCTGCTCCCCGGTGTAAAAAATCAACTTGCTATGGTTGCTGTGGTTACGCATCACAACAAGTATCCAAAAAGGACAAAAATATCTGTGAAAATCCCTCGGGTTTCGCAGCATTCAACAACAGAAGTAAAAAACATCAGAAAAAAATACTGATTCATAAATTGAGAACTAAAATTTTCTTTAAAAGAATATCAGAGTCAAGCTAGCAGAGCTACTCCAACATGCAGCCACCTTTAAAAACATGCTCTATCCCCTTTCCACTTTTAGATACCTTTAACCTGTAAAGGTGGCTGAAAGAGGAAAGGGGAAATAATATGTATTTTTAAAAGAGAGAGGAAAATAAATGCCATTACTTTTAAATGCATACTAAAATTGTAAATACTGTAACTTACCAGTTTACGTTGACACCAGGTGCAGATGCCACATAAAGCGACAAGCCAAACGGCGCATACTACGACTGCAACAGAGAGCAGGAGTACACTGAGTGACACTGAGCCTGAAAAGGAGAAACAAAGACCAATAGAAAGACAGACACATTGAGGAGCTTGTTAGTGCATTCCATATAACACTACAGTTTTTTAAAAGTGCTTATATACAATATGAACATTTTCTAAGTCTAAAAGTGGCATGCCAATGAATTCACATTCTAGGTATATTCAAGATCTATGGCTTCTTCCTTTTCCCATTCATCGTTGTCATCTGGCATCTTTCATCAGTAAGAGACAAAAGTAAATGCAGTGCAGGAGAAAAGACAAAAAGCCAATGAAACAGCCTCTTTCTCATGTTCCCTGCATGTTTTCAACAGGGTATGTGCACATCTCAGGGTGAAAAAATATCACGAGGCCAGAAGCCATGCAATTATCAACCTCCGTTCTCTCTCCTCTATCTCTAAATTCCCTTACAAACTTTGTTCCTGTCTTGACAGATGATTTATTCTCCAGAGAGCTCTATTTTCAATTTCTATTTCTTTCAATTACTGCCTCCCAAGCATGACATTCATTTAGTTATTTTCTAAGTAATTCAGAATGCAAAAGCAGAAAAGCAAAACAACACTGACAAAGAGCATATCACCATCACATTCTTTTCTCTCCAGCACAGTCTATAATTATTTTGAGACACTCTCAATCTGCAAAAACAGTATTTCTTCTACACCTTTCAATGTAAGCTTCTTTGGTTTCTGAGTTAAGATTTATCGATTTAGTTATGCTTTGACCTTCTTTTCTATATCTGCTTCTCCTCGTAGTGTATTGGATACTTCTTGGAAATATTCTCCTGTTCTGGAATTTGAGTGGATTATTTCTTGTGTTTGGTTCAAATTATGTTTGTGTTGTTTTCTTCTTTCGAAACTCACTTGAATCTATTTAGAGTTTAACCTCATCTACATCTTTTGATCAAATTTTCATTAAGCAGAAGAAGAGATGGAGACCTAATTTTGAGACTTTGACTGGAGTTGCATTTAAGTTACAAAAATAAAAAAAAAGAAGTACAACTGGTAGTAATGATTAAGTCACAATTTGACCATATGTGACAGTAATTGTACATTTGTGCTTTATTTAAGTTTGAAATCTTTGCTGGGAATGCAGCAATCAACACCTTCTTCAAATTGCTAGCCTGCATGTTTCAACACAAATCTTAATAAATTATAGTTGATAATTAGCTCCAAGTCTAAATTTGATGTTTGGTGACTTCCTTTCCATTCCCCTAAAATTAAGGTTGTTAAGAAATGTATCAACATTCATGAATTATCTAATAGCACAACAATAAAGAACAAACTAATCTGTATGAGTCAATGAGGAAAGGTGAAACAAAAACACTTGCTTTCCTTTTGCTTTAGTGCAGTATAAATTCAACATTAGACTATAGGTTTAGGAGTCAGTGTTTTTGTTTATTGGGTTGTTTTCTCTATTTGAGCAAAAAACAGTGTTTATCATGGGACCCAGGCAGTTACAGAGCTCCTCATTTCTTATTTGCTGAACTAAATATGAATTTGTACATATAGTGGAAATTGCCACAGGTTAAAAATTATGTGGCACAGGGTATAAAATAAGGTAAAAGAAGGGTTTAAAACCAGCAAAACACAGAGCAATCCGAATTCATGGCTGTTACCCCTGAAAGACAGGCTTCCAAGTCCACATAAAAAGAAAAGAAGAAAGATAAAATCCATATTGCTGCATGTCCCGGGCTTTGGCCTTGACAGTTTGTTCACCAGCCATACCAAACTAATTTGCATAATCAGATCTAACCTCTGTGAGAGGAATTTAAATAAGTGAAGTTCTCACAAAAGCAGATATAAATGTAAATATTCAAATCCATTATGTAGATGACACATCCAAATACCAAGTACAGATGGAAGTTGAAGTTTATGATTTTAGACTGGCCTAAATGCATTTTAGCACAGGGTTCAAATCATCCTGCTCTGTTGCTGCTCTACTGGCAAAATGCCCCCTGCTCTAAACATGCTGCCAGTCTTCTGTTCTATGTTGTTTTTCCAAACTTTGTGTTGCTTGAAGTGGTGAACGTGTATGGAATGGAGACAGAATACTTGTGAAAATTTGTCAACATTTTTCATTCCTTCATGAACTGTTTTGTGTCTGTTCAATGATTTGGCAAACAAAAAAGTACCAAATAAATGCTAAACAGGCTCAAATACACATTTCCTAACCACTTCTCTTAACTGAAAACATTACAATTTAAAACAATTACTTTTGATTTTTCACAAATGAACAACTAACTTAAAAATTAAAAACTGAAGCTAGAATTATAATGTAAACATTTTAAATGTAATACATTTTAAGGCTTTGACTTGAATGCAGGAGACTTGGGATTGAATCATGGTTAGATTGTGAATAACAATGCAATAGCAATTTCTTCCCTTTTTGTTACATTTTCTGTCAATATTTATACAGAACTAATATGACAGGGCCAATGGGGACCTTGCAGCACGTCAACATTCAATATATGAACAGTTTGCAGACTGGTAGCATCTAGATAAAATGTTGACTCAAATGTACAAATGATTTGTAATAATCACTTATACATATATTTCATCCTTCTGTTAATTTTGTTAAAAAAAGGCAAATTATTCTGGCACAGTGGTTTGCCCTCAATTCCCAGAATTCATTCCAGCAGAAAAGGTTTTCCTTGATTTAAACATAAGGAGGATTTTTGAAGGGATCCAGGGAAGGACAGATTTAGGGGTCATGAACGTAGCAAGATGCAGTCAGCATGACAGATCTGAACATTTGAATTCTCTGTAAAACAAAATCCCCTTCATGAGGGGAGCTAAATAGCTTAATGTGTGTGCAGTCCAGCTCTCCAATAACATTTGTAAATCCTGAATCAAAAAATGAAAAAAGTAGCCCACCTGTTTCAAAGTTTCTTTTGGGATGTCTTGCTTAATTCTTATGATATCCAATATTGTAGAATCCCTAAACTGATGTTACCAGGAATATTTATGAAGATGTCCATGTATTAATGCTAAATACACACTTCTGATGGTACAGAAAATAATGACTTTGCTACGATTTTCAGCATCTCCTACTGCTTACAGGAGCATGCCACTAGTGTAAAATCTGAACCCAACACAGATCATCTGTGTAAAGCATGGCTATTTTTCATGCAGTGCTGAATTAGGACCCATGCAGTCTGCACATGTGATGGATAGAAAAGTGGTAACAGTGATGGAGGTAATTGGGGGAAATTTTCAAATATGGGCACACCATTGTAAAGAAAGATACATGAAAGATACAACTACTTTTTTAGCTCAACTTTACAACAGCTTTACTTCTTTCAGCCACTTCTCTAATCCCCTCAACACTTGCAATAGTCTACTAAACGCTTTTCTATCAAACTTAGAACAACAGGAGTCATCAAAAACACAATCCAACATAGGGAATGTCCAAATGCAAAATTAGAAAGGTGGTAATAATAGTAAAGGTAACAATAATAATGTTAGAAAT
>JAUZNJ010032974.1:0-13405 GCA_034780135.1 Jordanella pulchra
TAAGTAAATTGGATGATTTTAGTCAATTCCCTGTTATATTTTCAGATTCTTCATCCTTGTTGCCATATCCATCACAAACAGCTTTAAAAATTCTAAATACTTCCTATTTTAAACTTAATCACTCTTCTTAAAAAGAAGTGACCTATGAGCGTGATTTGCAACTGGTGTTGTTGCGTCTTGCATATTAGGTTTCATGGAGGTGGCAGTGATCTGTTGCTGTTGCTTGTTACACCTTGTTGTATTGATATGGATGTGTGGATTTATACCATATGAGTGAAGAGTTAATTGTTTGCAATTTAAGTTTAAGTTTCACACTTTCATTTGTTGTCCTAGTACACAGCCAGCTGGGTGTGTGTTTACAGAACTAGTGGCAGCCTGAAAGTTATTTCATTGAATAATATATTTGCTGCTTCTCCTTGGAGTTGGCATTGAATATAAAGTTATTGAATAAAAATACTGACCCAAAATGTACAAGTAATCCAGAAAATGTGTGGATAGCCTAGCTAAATTCAAAATAACAAATGAAGACTATTCAGCCACAGTAAGTTGTTGTACAAATACTTTTGAAGGGCGCTGAGGAATCCTAGGTGTTGTTCAGATAATTTGTGGTTTGCTTATCTTTCTAGTTTCCATGTTTGTAGGCTGCTGGTGTTATAGCCAACATAAAATACAAAATGATGCACTCTGTTTTTGGCAAACCTGGTAACTGTAGTATGATTAGCTCAGGGGCCAGGAAGTAGACACAGGCTACACACTGCATCAAAGTAGTTCTGGGCCATACCTCTAGCTTTGAAAGGATATAAACTCGACTAAGAAATTGTTTATGGAAAGCACCGATTGCACATAAAGCATGTAACTTCCCTATAAGCAAATGAGCATAATGATAAATAAGAATGAAATTGGTAAATTCTGGATTAAATTTCTCACTTATTGCTCCTTTACTAAAAGGTGGATCCTGGGCCCAGTCAAAGCCAGATTCTGATGTCATTAAAATTCAGTGGTGTGACTTCAAACTAGGTTTACATGCAAAAAACCTTTCAAACATCTGATAGCAAGTCAGGAGTGGGTCAAACTTCATCAAGCTGATGTCAAAGGCTGGAAGATTGCAACTAGAATGATCTCACTGTAGCTGTTTCAATCAAATGTGGCAAAACTGATTAGAGAAATGTAAGGTGTCCTAAACTTCTGTTGGTATTGTTAGAAAGATGTAATGTTAACGGTGTCCTCTGCCAGATATAAAAAGTTTGTGATATGCCATTGTTTTCTATTTTGGTGAAATGTGAGGACCTATTATAATACGTGAAATTCTTTGTCTGTTTTGGAAACTGTGTAGTTTTCTGAATTTCCACTGTTTTCTGTTCCCTTATGTGGAAAATCTGTGGCTTGGAGGCTGGATGCAGGAAACTACAACTCTAGACTTTGGGAGAGCCACATCCTTAGAGGGTGTAGCTTTAGGGTTCAGGTTAAATATATGGGAAAACGTAAGATCAAGGCCATCTAGTGTCTTAAAACCAGTGGTTACAAGGCAGGCCTTAAACAAAGCAGGCAAAACATCCTCTGTAATTTGTGTTTATATCAAAGATTTTGTTAAACATGACTGGAATACATTCTGTTAAAGGTGTTTCTTCCCTTTTCTGCATACTCTGAGAACATTTCCTCCCAAATTAAAGAACCAGTCCTTTATGTGATGAATAAAAAAGGAAATGATGATTAATGTGTCATGATTCTTGTCACTAGTGCTGGTTTTATTCAATATTCTACACCCCTGTCAACTCCACCTTATTCCAAATCAGCCTGCTTCAGATTCACTTGCTCACTTGGCTATCTAGCCAGCTCTCAGGCCAGTCACTAGTGCCAGATTATTACGACCCATCTGTGATTTTATCCAGCATTCCTTTACCTGTCTGCCTGTTTTTGACCTGATCCCGCCCCCTGATTCTCTGAGCTTGCCTTGACACTATTGGATCTGTCATGCTGAGTTTTTGGATCTCTGAGATATTTTCTGTGCCCTGAACCCACTCTCAGAATTTCCCCTGGATCGTCTCTGGATCTCTGATCACCTAGCTCTGACGCTGGACCTGCTCTCGAACCCCGAACTCTTGTTTGCCCTTTGATTAATCTGCCTGTCTCTTCTCACATGGATCTGACCCTGTCCATTCTTCTAGACCAACAAGTAACTGGTAAAGAAGGATTCCTCCAAACCTACCTTGATGGATTCAGTAATCCTTCAAGGTTCACACACCAACCGGCTTCTTCAGAAACTCTCTAAGTTTATCCCCAAACTCCAAGAAGGTTCGTGAACCTAAATTCAACATTGTAAACATTGTCCTCCGTTTCTGCCTGGTCACTCAACTGTCCAATCTCCTTCCAGAAGTTCAAGTTGATAGCTCTGGTTAATCCCTATTGACCTGTGCCAGTTTCATATTTTAACAGACTGTTCAGACGCCAATTGCTGCATCTGGTTGAATTCTAGGTCTTCGGTTTCTGGTTACTACATAAAGAAGATAAACCGCTTTTTTTTCCCTGACATAAATACATATCTCTGAGCGATGAGTATTTTTTACTAAAGATCTAAATCATGGTGTCCAATTTTTTTAACATTGAGGTGTAGGACTCAGAGTGAAATTTTGACTCTTGGATAATACAGTAGGGCAGTCATGTAGGTTGTTTTCCTTAATGTTTGCAAATAGCCACACAGATAAACCACCACATTCACACTCATACTCGCGTTGTTATAACACCAATCAGTCAGCTTTCAGAGGCATGGGGGGTTTATGGCAGCTTTATGGGAGGTGAAGCAGCACCCTGTAGTCCATTTGGCTGCTCATATAAATGACTCATTGGTTTGTGTGTGTACTTGTATGCACTCCATGCTGGATGACTATATAGCTCACAACTGGGCATTTTGTGAGGAAAATATTTTTCACATAGTTATAGAAAGCTATTTGTTCATTCCTGTGTGCTGAAGTTACACATAAATGCTCCTCTGTAACCGTGTGTTGTGAGGGCACATAACTGTTCTGTGGGGAGGCAGAGTAGATGCAGTGAACTGTGAGTCTGTCTTTGCACCATTTGAGGTGCAAGATGTAAGAGTTTTGAGCTACAGAAAGTAGGGCTGACTAGCAGAGGGGAAGGAGGATGCAGATGTTGATGAAAAAGAAAAAGTTAGAGAATATAAAGAAACATATCTATAATTAATTTAATTAATTTTGCATAGTTTATTTTGTGTCTATAGGATGTTACTTTAAATCATTAAACATACTAAAAAAATCTGATTTAGCACAACCGCAAGGTGTTTTATTTCCTTTGGACATAATCTTTTGAAAGTGTAACAAGTTTGCTTTACTTAATTCCCTTAAACAATTAAGTAAACAATTACATTCAATAATAAAGAAGCAGACATATATAGATAAATTAATCAATTATCCAAAATTAAGCAACTGTGAAAAGGATATCCAGCCACTCTGAGAGTGTTGCTTGAAATGTTATCACATATGTTTTGTTGTTTTTTTTTTTTTTGGTTAAAATAGAACAAATTGTGTAATTTATTCATAAAACATCACATCAAACACTACAGTACTGTACATGTAATTGGTTTCCAAACTGTTAGTTTCTGGAGATATTTTAAAGCTGAATATTACTGTTATGAAGATCAGTTAACAAGAAAATTCTCTCCAAGTACAAGACTGAGCACTAACTTTAATGCAGAGTACTTAAAGGAGTTCGTTTTGATGTGTCACAATAGGTAATGAAGGCACAAACAGGAGAGATTCTGTTTGAAGACTATCCCCACAGATCTGTATTTGCATACTGTGGGTAAGTCAGGAGCACAGGAGGTGCAATGTAAAAATGAGATCAAACAGGAATATTTTATAAAATATGAGACAAGGGACTCCAAGTGACTCATCTTCAGGGTACAAAAACAAAAAAATATTCAAGACTAAAAGAAGTAAAAACTTTATCTCCAAGACTCCTTTTAGTATTTGCTGAATTGTAAGATACAGTCTTATTTTGCTTCCTCCAATATTTTATAGATGGTTACTAGAACTTTGAAAACTACCAACGTAAGTAAAATAAATTGTATTTTCTGTGAAATCATGTGTGAACGGGTACTTGGTTCAACAAATTTTAGCTTTACTGAGAAGCAGCACAACGTTATTTTCTCACATTTCCAAAGTACAAACTAGTAACTTAAATCTACACTTCCAAAAACATTTAACTCTCCTTTCAATAGACCTACGTTAAAAAAAAATCCTTTAAGGATTTTGGAGTCAAGGAATTTTAAAAAATATTTAGTGCATGTCAAAATATTTCTGAAATTAATAAAGGTCAAGTGGAAGCTTAAAACTAGGAAAATAAACATATCTTTATTTAGAGGTCCCTGATTTGAAAAGCTTACATAGTAGTTAATCACTTAAAGTTTCAATTTATTTTAAAATAATGGAACTTATTGATTGCAAATCTTTTATTGGGAAAACAGCTCCAGTCCAGAGGACTATTTTCCAGTCTGCTCCTGACATTTATTCTCCTGTCAGCTACCAGTGCTGTGTGGCTGCTGACTGAAAAAAAAAACAGAAAACAGAAAAAACAAATTCCAATGAGATTCATCACTCAAGCTACATATGCTACAGAAACTTCTGACTCTGTTTTTCATTTGAGCATTTTGCCTTTTTTTTGTACCATAGATAGATAGATAGATAGGGTAAGCAGTTTCGTAAAGCATGGTAGTTGTAGGTCACTGAGAACAAGACCAATTAGATGAAAATGCTGGAGTCCTGATAGCTGGTCCTGAAGCTTGTTGCCCAATTAGAAGTGTAGAACAGTGTAAAACTACAGTAAAAGTGTGGAAGAACATGAAGTTGTTACCCCAAAGGAAGTAAAAAAAAGCACACAAAAAACCAAACAAAAAAACAACAGAATCACAGCAGTTTACTTTTAGAGACCAGAGAACAAACAATGCAAGTTCATTGGTCAAAGAGAGGTAACAAGGTAGTACAATGTCATTAAAGTTCATATTGGTTACTTTTTCTGGGTGCGTTGTAGCCAATAGCTAATACGTACAAAAATGGAGAAACAAGGAAACCAGATGAGGTCTCCAGTTGAGGATTCAACACACAAGACAGACAGCATCCTTTTCTTTCTAAGGATTTTTAAAAATTCTTCTCTTCATCAGACTGAAAGCTCAAAGCAGTTCAATGAAAGCCTCCACATAGCCAGATGAGGGGTAATGTACTCTAAAAGGCTACTCTTTCTAATCAAAAAACTTCAAAGAGAAAGATTACACACAGATTGCTAACCCAATAGTACAACTCCTGCCGCTCCATCCTCGTGTGTATTTATTTTGCAAGTTGCTTAGGAGCACTAGAAGATATCTTTCTGACTTGAACCTACTGTGAGTGGGGGCAAGGCACACATCCACGTTTGATTGCTCACATGAAACTAGGTGGTTTCTAAAAGTCCCAGCATGATAGCCTATCTGAAAATGAACTGAATTAGCTCTGATTCTCTCCTCTCCCTTGTAGCCATAGAGATTCAAATCCACTAAAAGATGTGGAATAAAGATGTCAGCTGGGAACACTTTCCAGTATATTCTACCCCAGGTATTCTACTGTGGCCCAGGGCAGCTTTTTTAATGTTTTATTTTTTGCAACAAAACAAAAGTTAAATGAATTATTTCATCATTTATTTGTGTTACTTTCTACTTTAGCTTTAGGCTCAAGATATTTCTGAAGTTCCTAAATTTGTCTCCAATAGTATATTTTTTTAATATTAAATCAAAGTAATTACACAAATGTGACAAACACATCATAACTTAATTAGATTGCTTTGTTCTAGTCTATGGTATTAAGCCTATGTTAAACTTATGATATTAAGCTCAGTAAATGAATTACATATTCTTACCTGCAATACAGGATTATTGAGTGATTTAGTTTTAATTAAGATTCTTTTTTTAAATATAAGCAATGTTAAAGATATATATGTAATTTTATAGCGGTTTCTAATGATACAGGTGCTTTTCGTAAGCAAGTGCTACATTTTTTTGTAGATTTTTTTACTTTGTCTTCATTATGAAGTCCAAATGTGAGATGTTAAAGTTTACATATGGGAAACCAACAACGCCACCTGGAATAACTACAGGAAAATATAATGATAATAAGGACACAGGTAAGTTCTACCTGAAATGAGACAAGATTCAGAAAGTTCTACAAAAATGTATTAAACTTCAGTATATATTTTTTTTAAGTTAACAGTAGACTGAAATTGAATGTTTAAAACAGTGAATGCATTTTTTATGAAATTAAAACATTTTATTATAATCAATTATGTGAGCATAAATTAGGCAACTACCCTCAAGTTATTTAAATTTTCAAATACCCAGTGGGCCAGGAGGAGGAGCTACTTCTTAGTCAAATGTCAGTTAATAGTTATAATTATTTTAATCCTTTAATCCCTCATTCAAATTGAAAAGTAACAAAACCTCTTCTGCTTGTAACGTTGTATCTTCGACCAGGTCCTTACTCTGAATTCTTAGATCAGTTTTCAGAATTCCTACCGGATTTAGTGTTAAATACTGACAAGGTTATAATAATTGGAGATTTTAACATCCATGTTGACAATAGCGGTGATGGCTTAAATGCAGCCTTTAATTCTATCTTAGACTTGCTATCTTGGCCTTTTTTAAATGTGAAGAAATAACAGTATTTTGTTGTTATTCTTTTTCATTTCTTCAGTATTGACATTAAACTAGTGTAACCATTCTGAGCTACAGGCGAGGACACATTTGGAATGTAAAACTTAAGAAACATTATGACATATATATATATCTATATATCTATATATATAGATATATATATATATGTTGTTTAAATTACGGACAGTGATTTCCTTTTTATACTTACCTCCTGGAATGACCTCTTTTTTTTCCTGCCTGACCTACTTGCTTGTATAAACACCGGCCCTTAGTATTTGTTTTCCATATATTCCCTTGATCAAGATTTTATTATCATCTGCTTGTCACTTTGATAGCCAAGCAGAACTACGCAAGTTATTCTACTTCATAACCTGGTCTTTAAATGACATATATAATTCAAAGGAATACTTCTCCTGCTGTTTAGATCTCTCCCCTCAACATATGCACATCCTACTTAAGCTTGTCCTCCTGCCCTTTCCACACTTTTCTTCCTTCACTCTTTCCTCTGACTCCCTTCTGACTCACCTGTCTGCTTCACCATAATTCCTGTCACCATTGCTACATTGGCTGCATGGATCAGGGAGACAGCAGCTGTCACATGTAATTGAAAAAAGAGTTACACTTTGTGTTTGAGCGGATGTGTGTGTTCCAGAAACGACTGTGTGTGGGTTGAGGTTTTGAAAGCTGGGGCAAGCAAATCTCTGGTTTTAATGCCACCTCCAACCCTCCTCAGGTACTTATTCAAGTTCCAGATTTTGCTACTGCTTCTCATTATCTCAGTCAACCATTTTCTTACATCTCTTGATTCAACTTGGTTAAGCCAATATTTACTATTATTATTATTATTTTAGTTGCGGATTAAATGTAAACCCTTTTCTTACACAATAACATCCCCATTCCTGTGTTTTATCTTCTTTTACAGTACCTATCTTTTGTGGTAGGCATCTGCTTTTACTCCAGCTGCAGCTCTTTCAAAGCTACTCTGATATGAAACACAACCCCCCCATACTCCCCATCACAACCACCATCACCCCTACCACCACACCCCCCCACCATCGTCATGGAGTCGCAGTCTCTGTGTCATCTGGCTTGACAGATAGCACCTTTAGCCTTGGGCTTGGGACCCTCTGACAGATGGACTAAGCTTATAGCTATAGCCAATCCCAGCTGTCAAAACACACACACATACACACACAAATTGCGTATGGCCGTATAGTATATATCAACTTTGCTGTTGCTCACCTCTTTCAATCCTCTGGCTGTGCCCACAGTACCAATTTGAGTGATTTAATTGGTGGATTTAGTGTCTCGATCAAGGTGAAAGGCTGTACAAGAAACAAATTAAAGGCCTGTCAGAGCAGAGCAAAGCAAGAGCAGAGGGGATTTGTGATGAAAACCAGCATTTTTTTCCTCAGAGATTTGATAAACAACAGCAAAAACTAGGGTCAAGCAAAGACAGACAAAAAAAATCAAAGCATTAAATAAACAGCAAGAGAGAAAGAAAAAGAGGCATATGAGGAAAAAATACTGATATTTATTATATTCTACCCCTGCTGTCTCCTAGTTTGCTTTTTTTTTTCAAGCAAATTAAAATTAGCCTCATTTGACAAGACAATTAATAGATGAGATACAGAGCTCAACATTACAAGATTGCATGTCAAAACTGAGAGGTTTGTTCATAAAAACAACCCATCAATTGTTTTAAAGTCAAGGTATTGACTTGCAGTGAGTCTCTGAGCATGCACTTGGCATATTTAAGGATTTGAAAGACAGCAGCCTCTCAGCACCTATCAATGGAAATAACACAGCTGGAGTTTTTACATGTGTATTCTCAGTTTGTTATGAGACAAAAATATATCTTGTTTTTTTTTTTTACTTTAGAACAGAAAGTCAGTTGAGGTTTAGCATTAAGTGCTGTGGGTAAAAGTAAGGGGTGGGACTCAAGCTGATTATGAGGCCATCTTGTCAGATTTCATTACTGTGTTAAGAAGGCTTCATTCAGACAGTCAACTGACAGCAATCATTTATTTGTAAAAACAGATGATCAGAACCATACAGATAAAGAATGTCCATGAATATAAATACACAAACATTCATTTCTAAATATATATATATATATATATATATATATATATATATATATTTTTCAAGAGAATAAAAACTCTATTATGAAAATACCAAAACAGGTTACTTCAGATTTGTAATATAGTACTGTAAGTAAAATTTTTAACAGCTTGGGTGTTTTTTTTTTAAGAAACTCTATAGATTTTCTGTTTTATATTTTTGAAAACCTAAATCATGAGCTTCTTAAGACGTGCTCCCCTGTAAGCTTTTAACTTTATTTAACTTATATTGTTTTCCTGCTTTTCAAATCTACTCCCTGCCACAGACAAAGGGAAGTCAGATTATTTTTTATCTAGTGTTGTACTTTCGGGGATTTACAAGATTGGTTTCTGTAATTGTTGATTGCTTATAGAAAGTTTTCCTTGCACATTTAAAGTGCAACAGGACAAAATCAAAATATTAAAATTGCTTCCACAATAAACACACTGATACTCTGCTTAACTGGAACACAAGTAGGAAATTAGATTTTAGGCATCCAATCCAATGTCCAATCAAAAACTCTAACATAATCTAGATTACTCCGTTATCTCAACTCTTGTCTTAATAAAAAGTTTAAAGTCCCATATTATGCAAAATCCACTTTTTTGACCTTTTACTATGTTGTGCTTCTATCCCCTTATTAGAATTATGCACAGAGCCTGTGTCGTTTGATTAATGCATCTTTGAGTAACTGTAATGAGTTTTGCTGTCTGAGTGCAGTCCCTCACTCAGCTGAGAAAACAAGCAGAAATGATCTTCCCTCCAGAAAACACCTACCTTAACTGTGCTTTGCCACAATTTAGGCATTTTTGCTTTGCAACAATGTAAACAAACCTCCTTCTCCCATCGGAAAGGGATGATGTGATGTAGAGTTCAATGTTACCAGCTCAAAGTTAAGACCAACTTGCTCTTTTAGCTGCTAATCTACACAGAGCAGCAGCTTTTCTTTTTAAGCTAATATTTAAATCCTGGAAATCTGTTTATTGATCTCTGGTCTTGGACTTTGTTCAGGCTTGCCAAGTGGTGTGAAATGGGCAGCACGAAGACTGGGAGAGGCGGTTTGCTTTGAAGAGAAATGTTTTTCTTTTGGGTTAGAAGAAACCAGCTTTATTTTCAGACAAACTAATACCCATGTAGTTATAAAGCAATGGTGGCTGCTGGTCTCTGAGGCGGGGGGGTTGGGGTGGTGGTCGTGGTGGTGTGTGTCAGCCTGCACAATGAGTGAAAACAGGTGTAATAAAGCAGTACGAAATAATAAACTACAGAAACCACTGCAAGAGTTCAGCACAAGATGACTGTTCTGATTGAATGCTTGCTTTTTTCTCTCTCTTGTCTGACTCTCATGAGGACAACCTACCCGGTGTGTGGCCACTGTCAGTCAAAAATCTTTTAGCATGTTGTACCAATCAGCATGGGGCAGCCAGCTATCCAACCTACCCCTGCCCACCCTTCTCCATGGACCCCATAAGGGTCCATGAATAATGTTTGCAAATATACATCACTTGCCTAATTGCAAGTGATGTATATTTGCATGTTATTTCATTCCAGACCTTACTTCTTATCCTGTTGCTTCAATATTCTTCAATGACGTTGCAAAGCCAACCCCAGAAGAGGAGTGCAAAAATCAGGGAAAAGTGCAAAATAAAACTGGATGCAAAGAAGTATAAGACTCAAGCAACACTCAAAATAAAACAAAATAAATATTGGTCTTCCTTGAAGGCGGACTCACTAGGCCTCTTTAAAATAAACATTTTACATTCACACATTGCTTTCTGTTTGACCCGCTTTTAGCATTTTGGTCCTAATTTTTGTTGTGATAGTGTAAAAACTCTATAGCTTGTCATTCTCTCTGCTCATTTGGAGAATTATTTCCATTAAGCTCCTGCCAACATACAGCTGATTGGCCACATAGCTGATCACTCCAACCTGTGAACAGGAGTCTGTTCACGTTGCTCCAGGCCAGGCACTAAAAAACAGGCACCAGATTTTTCAGGAAAAAACAATAATGAGAATGATTGTAAAACAGGTTGAGTTGAGTGGAACCTTCCAAAGAGCCAGTGCAACAGCAGCATTAAATTGGAGATATGTAGACCACAATGACAAGTGTGTATAGGATAACCAGGTGCATGTGCAGATTGACAAGGATTCCTTGGAGGGCTAATCAATGTTGGACAAGAGGTCCTGATAGCTTGTAGAGCACATGTAGCAGCAACTCTGTCCCTGGATAAGACATTTGGATATGACATTTCATTAATTTAACTGGCAAGTGGGAATTTAAAATCAGTCCCTGTAGTTTTTTTCTATATCCCTTGATTTAATTCCTTACTTGTGTGAGGAGTACCAGCATTAATTCAGTATTGTATAGGTAGAGGGTTCTCAGACTGTTTATAGATGTCCCTTCATTTTCAGAAAGTTATCTTTGTGAGTGCTACTGTTTCACCTCACAATCCATCAGATACATCCATGACCTTATCCATCTTCACCAGCATTACACATATTTCTTTAACAGGTATTTAGCAAAATTTGATATCAGTGAGATCACATTGATGTATGATAACAGCATTATAGAAAACTGCACAGTCAAACAGCCTCTTAGTCTTTACTGTGTAATGAAAGACAGAATCAAAATAAGGAGGAAACCATGAGGTGCCATGTAATTGCATCTAAATAGAAAAATTGATCCACTACAATGCAGCTTGTTAACTAGTCTACCCCGTAATGTTATCATAATTGGCAGAGTGCTTTGATATGTATTAGTGTGTCAGAAAATGTATTTCTTATATCTGAAATACTTTTTTCCTAGTTGAAATGAATATTTCAAACAAAATGACGTTCATAATGTTTAAAATAAATATTCTGAATTTCTAGAAATACATTTCAGATCTCCATATTGCTATTGTTACTGGCCATAATTTGTATTATTCTGACTAAGAGGAGTAAATGTATTTCATATATTATAAATACATATTCATTCAAGCTGATAAATGTCAAACAGGGCCACTTAAAATGGGTACACATTTCTAGGTTTAGCGGGTAAAACAAGTACTGAACACACTGTACATAATACTTAATTCTTACAAGTCTAACTTTTATGACATTCTGGTATTTAGTTTCTTATGGCAAAAATGTAATTTAGGAAATCTGTTCTCACGGTTCTAGGAATGAAAAGGGACTAGGAATGTGATTTTTTTGACCAGGAAGAATCCTGTTTAATTTATCTAAAAATGGACTAACAGAGAAGAGAGTGCTTTTAATAAATGTCAAAATGACCTGCCATAACAGACTGCATATAAACTTACACATTAACTCAAGTAGAATCTTCTCCTACACTATCTCCCTCTCTTTCCCAGTTGTGGCGCTGCAGCTGTCTTTTTAACGCATTATCCAATATGTTTTAATTCTGCATTAAAACCTCAAGGTCGAGTGATATGAAATGGGCACTTCCTCTTACCTGTTGTCGAATGAAGGCTCCACTGATAATGGCTTTTCATAGTTGTGAGTGAGTAGCACTCACTCGACTCTGAGCAAACGTAATCAAAGTTGATTAACTCAAACCAGCTCTCGTAAAACCAAAAACTCAGAGTTTCCACCCTTTTCCACATCAATTCAGAGTTAAGGATTTTATTCTGAGTTTGTTAAACGTGATTTACGAAACAGACTTCAGGCGTATCCCCTCAAGTTGCTGAATCTTCTTATGGACTGAAGTTCAGCTGATGGGCTTCTCCAAAGCTTTCTCCAAAAGACAAGTGGCTGCGTATGAAATACTCTGGGAAACAGAATTAAACTTAATGTTTATTTTTCTTGTTGAATGATATATGCCTGAGGAAAAAATATGCCGGAAAGAAGGAAGAACAATTACAAGGTTGAAGAACCAAAACATCCATTAGTTTTTAATCAGACAGCAGACATGCCTGCGACCATGTGTGGACAAAATATAGCTGCATCATGTTGGAGCAGCTGCTGTTTAATATCAACAACCCATTCTGAGCTTCAACTCTTCCTTTTTCTTCCCTTCCTTTTTCCTTCTCTTTTCATCTTTCATTGAGAATTTGGCCTGTTTTCAAATGGCTGCAGGCCCAGATGAAATTAGACTGAGTGCAGTGTAATGAAGAGCTTGCCAGAGAGAGCTATGGTATTAAATGTCACACAAACACAGCCAGAGACATTTACACACTTGCCAGACACACAAACAGAGTGATGGCAGCCACACATAGGAACATTATAAGGCCAGCCTGAAAGTTTTCAGAAAAGAAGAAAAGATGTGCATCCCTGTTTCCATAATGGAAGACACTGATTTGTATGAGAGGTTTTGCCCTGTAATACTTGCTCCATTATACTGATTGACTTGAGAAACCAGTTGAATGCTCAGGTCTAGTATTGATTTCCCCCACTTACATCCAAATCAAACTCAAATTTTTAACTTAAATTAAAGTCAATGCTGATAGAAAAAAGCAATTAAAAGCACAAACATACAGGGTTTAGCAAGACAAGGTAAGTTTATTATATAGCACAATTCAGTACATGGACAGCAACCACAAACATTGATCTATTTTCTTTGAATGTTTGAGTACAGATCCTTGCCATCTAGGGCATTAATTTGGGCCTGCAAAT
>JAUZNJ010032975.1:0-13404 GCA_034780135.1 Jordanella pulchra
TATATATACTGTGTTTATATTCGATAGTTTCCAGGTCTTTCATTTTCACAAAGGCTGCTTGACAGACAGCTCACAAAAGCAGACTATGTAGGAATTAGTGTGCTGTCAAAATAAAAGTTTCCCAAGAAGTGTGAACAGCTCAGACTTAGCTGTTTAATTTCTTCCTTTTCTGATGTTTTCATCAGAGCACACACAGGCTCCTGTCACAGTGTTACTGCGTTCATCAGCAGCTTAGACATGTGTGAGGTGAGGTCTGAGCTTCTGAAGCTTCAGCTGGAGGGAGCTTTTGATTTCTGCAAAACAAAAAACAATAATCTTACACCAGAGCAATAAAATTTCGATCTAATTCTGACCTTTTAAACTGTGCGCTGGCATATAGACATCTCCATTCATTAAATACAGTATTGCTCAAATAATGTAAAATGTGTGTTTTGATAAACTGTGTGTTGATATTTGCTTCCTTTTAAGATGAATATTTGACCTTCAAGAATAGATTACTAAAGAATCAGACTTTGATGTAAGAAGCCATCTTGTGCATTAAATTAACTAACTGCTGGTGTTTAAAAGTAAAAAGCTTCTAGATCTTTGCTTGATATTCGATTTCAGCAGCTCAACAGCAGACTTTTTGGTCGTTCTATTTGTTTTATGATTTGCCAAATGGCTTTAATGAGTCAAAGATCTGTGCTGCAGACTGTCCTGGTTTAGGGGCATTATTTTAATACTCCTAATGAATGTGATTCTGAAAGCCATGCCTTTGAAAACATGGCTTTGCTACATGGGGTGCTCTAAAATGAACCTATGTGTTGTCAAGCATTAGTAATGTCTTTACTTGTACAAGGTAGCCATGCTGTGTGCACTACTAGACCCCATGTCGTCAGGGATGCTGGCTGTGTAACTGTGCACTGATTACATGCTGTATGATCCTTAAAGGACACAGCGTCCATGACTTCAAATGTTCACATTCTTATTCCGACCACATGGCAATGCTCCCATTATTCCTTAGTTCATCCTCTGTCCTTTCCATCTGTTTGCTTCTTTCCCATTTTCACTACTCGTCCATATTGTTCTTTAATCAAATAAAGTGCCCCACAGATTTTTTTTTCTGTCATCAAAAAAATGAGTCTGTGTGATGACTAAAATGTGGCCAATTAAGAGTAGCTGGTAACTGATTAACTAGTAAAGTCATTACAGATAACCCTTTCCTTTTCACTTCAGTTTGTGTATTATTCATTTAGAGTTAGTTCACATGCACAGCTGGAGCTGCTGATGCCATAAACTGAGCAGATCAGATAAACAGAGGTGTCATGGAGGAAGCTTTTAAAAAGCTCCAGCCTCTATGTTTTTTGTTTGTTTGTTTGTTTGTTTGTTTTTTGATGAGCAGTTGCTTCCAGAAATAGGAAGCATTGTGATTTCAAAAAAACATTATGCAACTCAACTTAGATGGCAGCAATAAGCAGTTGTCATAGACTCAGCGACTGTATCTAACACATTTAAAGGTCCAAAATCCAGTTCCATGTAAAAAGTTTATCTCACCACTGTTTTTCTGTTGTTTTTAGATCAGGACTGTGCCTGAGCTGCAGATATTCTTTTAATCTAATCCATTCAGAAGAATCTTATTTTACAATCGTTAGGCTCCCGGTAAGTAACTTCACAAAGGTTTTTCTCTATGAGCACACTGAAGATCTCTATCCTCATGTAGCTGCCAAAGAAAAGCATCTTTATAGCCTGATAAGGCTACCACCATGTAAATAAGTGCTAGGTTTCCACCACTTATAGTATTTTGGATATAGGCCAAAACGTTAGATTCTTACTTCATCTGAATAGAGCGTTTTCTTTCCTTTGTTTGCTGGGTCCCTTACATTGCTTGGAGTAATCGTAACTCTACATGACTTTTTTTGTAGCAGTTTCTGCCATACAAGCCAGATTTTTTGAGAAAACAGGTGAAAGTTGTCGCATGAACAGGTTCTCCTGCTTCCTCAGCTCCTCCAGAGGAACCACAACCCCTCTGGCTGCTTCTCTGATGAATACACTATTTGGCTGATTGTCGTCTTAGATAGATGGCTATGCCATGAAAGGTTCGCAAGAGAGTCATTTTCCTTTCTCAGATTATAAATAAATGTTTATGAATCTTTTTTTTGGGGGGGGGATAGCATAATTTAATACCTTAGCAAAAGGATATAGCTGAACTAGTTTAATTTGTGCTTATGGTACCTTAACAATGTTAACAATATTTTTTTTATTTCTGTCATTCGGGTTTTGCCAAATATTTTATTTCTTTGTGTTCAGTTCAGTTCTGGGGTTTTAACATCTGTATTCCTACTCTGCTGAAGTTCATTAGTCAGCCTTCTTTAGCTGCTCTACCTTTACTCATTGATAAAGCTGCTCCACTTTTCATTTGATTAGCTGTCCTGGTATGGATTAAAATTTTCCTACCATAGCTCAGCATATCACTTAAAACTGATAAAGAAAAAGGCTCAAATTGGTTAAAAGCATCAAGAGACAATGGAGAAGCATGGCTATCCAAAGGAGAAGAACAACAATCAATATCTCAAAATGTTCTATTAAAAAACAACCTCAAATTAGATATTTAGATAGAAGTATCTTAAAAATGAATGCAACAATAACACAAATAAATCTTTGGGCCTGTTAGAAGAGAGAATATCTGAAATAAAACTGGATTTAGTGACGTAAAATTTTGTTAGTTATACTAATAGTCCCTCAAATTTCATTTTGAATTTATGGTCATGTTAAAAATAACTCTCTTCATGTCACAAAATACCAAGCTAGAGTTGGTTAAAAAAATTTAATAGATGAAGGAATCTCAGTATCTCTTAACAAATCATGTCTAATACATACCTAAACCTCCTACCAAAAGCTGTGTGGAGTATGCTCTCATGCATAAGCTGTTTTTTTACTGTTCGTTAACCTCCTTAAACGTGAATATTTATAAATTCACACTTACTGACGTATAAGGTACAAATGGGTTGAGGTTAAAAGACTAACAATTGACATAAACACCTCAGAAATCCTACTGGGAGCTTTAGCCAGGCTGATCTAGTAGCTCAACTGTGTTTTCTCCAGGGACCTATTTTTGAGAGTGAATGTAAACTTCTGTTCTCTTTTTCACGGTCAAACAGGCAACAAAACACCACTGGGACAAGCACTACTAAAACACTCTCATGAGGCCCGCTATATATGTATACATATGGGGATAACTGTTAGAGGCATCTATTGAAATATGATTTTTGCTCTCAAAACAGCCATTCACTCAAGGACTAAATGAAGACTTGAATAAAGAGCAAATAAAATAAGCTGCAATGCCAAGGTGTTGGAATGAAAAATCAGCAGCACTCTGAGTACCAAGAACTAAGACTGAGGGACACTGCTGTGGAGCAGCATGTTACGGATGTAAGTACCACTTGTCCTCAGAGCTGCTTCACATCTTGTGCTGAAAATTTCAGAGTCCCATTTGGGATTATTTTGATCTTAATGGTCTGAATTCAGATTGCTGCCAAGTCTTTAAGGGAGTTCCATTGGTACTGTATGAAACAACACTTTACTGAGGTCTCATTATACATTTAAATATGACTCCTGCTAAAATTAACTGCAAAATGCAGTTTAAAAGATGCTTTTTTTGAACTTTACAAACTTAAACATCAACTGAACCCTTATGATGTGTGGGGGATTATGAAAGAGGGTAGAGCTAAGGATAGTTATATACCATACCATACCCCTTTATATTAAAGCACTTAAAAAAAAAAGGCAATCAAAGGGCTGTACATGCAACAACAATAAAATTAAACTAGACAACCAAACTACAGACAAGCTGAAATAGAGAGCATGAGTTTAAAAACTGTTAAATAGTTCAAATTAAAAGTAGTTGAAATAATTCAAAATGGAAAAGTAATTAAGACAAAAGATAAAAATGAGATAAAATAAAAAATAGGGTCAAGCTGTACAAAATACCTCAGCTAACAGGTGCATTTTAAGAAGACACTTAAACTGCCTGACATCCAAGGGCAATTATGAATCCACAACTGTGGAGCTGCTAAAGCAAATGCATGATCTCCTCTTTGTTTTAATTTGTTTAGGAACAAGGAGCTTCTGGTTGATAGACCTTAGGGAGCAGGTAGGTATATTGGAGTACAACAGCTCACACAGATAAGGTATTACCACATTTTAAATCAAATAGGAGTAATTTAAAATCAATCCTTAAATATTAAATGGAGTTTGTACACACTTGCATTAGAAAAAAATTACAAATATAAAAACTTTAATTTGAATAAACATTTAGTAAGAAATAAAGACCGATAGTACCTTAGTACCATAAACCAGAGGGCCATTGAGCAAGGAATGTCAAAGCCTACTCATACACTAGACAAGGTGAAGCAATTACAATGTTCAGTGCAACTCTGACTGTAAAAGAGTTGCAACCTTTGTCAGTTGTTGACAGCTCAGACTTCTAGGCCGAGACATGCTGAGCACACAGTAATCTCCACACTCTATAACAAGACAGAAGCAAAGTCACAGATTCACTAAAAGCAGGTAGAATGCCATTAGTTAGACAAGCATGTCCAGCCTTTGACAAAAAATCTCATGTCATTGTAACTATTTATTTTCTATTGTGCCTATGCAGGAGTCAAACAGTTGCCAGCAGGAATAAGCTGCAAATGAATGGTGCAAAGGTGGAAGAGGGATTTAGGGTAAGTCAGTGATAAGGGGGAAAGATCTTTCGCTAGTAGTCCTGGATGTACAGAGGTATACCAGTATTCCTTTAAAAGCTGGGGTTAGAGAATATGTACATGTATTTTGTTGAATATTTACATTTTTTTTTAGATTTTAATTTAAGTATTTTTTTGTTTTTGTTGCTGTTGAAACCAAAAACAAAATATTATCAGTGGTCTACATAGAGAGTTGAGTTACTTATTTGAACACCCTTTGTAAAAGGCCTCCCTTGCTGCACCATTACCATGTGGAGTTACAGTACAAACATTCTACAGGGATGTTAAATAAAATTTCTTGTTGTAATTTCATTAAACTAAAATTAAGGTTTTTAGGAACAAACACACCTGTAAGTGGAAAAAATACCTTATGCACACTGTTAAGCATGTAATACTGAGAAGCTGTGGATATGTAAGCTATCTTTCCACTAAAACATTGTTACAACACATGGTGCTGCAAACAATTTAAATTTAAATTTAAAATATTTGTCTATATCCTTTTCAGAACCAAAACAAGGGGACTATACCACTCTCTTATCGAGGGATGAATTTTGTCCAGCTGGAACACCAATTCCACCTGCTTTGATAGCACTTATGATGAGGACTACCATCATCTTTTAGACACTTTATGTTCCACCACAGTGGTAAAACCTGGAGATTGTGTGAAAATGTCAGAGTCAATCAAACAACTGAACTTCTCTCTGCTAACCTGCCTAAAGATGTGATAGATTCTCTGCACCAGACTTTGTGTCCTCTCCTGAGAACCCCTTTTCCCCTTCCTCCTTTTGCTCCTCTGCACGAATTTAGAGATGTGGCTGTAGTGGATTATAAACTGATGACTGGATCTGGTCTGTTGAAGGAAAATGAAACTCCTTTGATAAGTTCGAATGGAAACACAATGTTTCTTCTTTCTGTCTGGTATATGGAGTTGATAGGGGGTCTGATTTATGCACTTTGTGATCTGATAAGGACCATGCCATTTTTCCCAGCAGCATGCTGTCAATAGCAGGCAAAAGTAATAATACCTGCTGTCCAAATTGAAAAGATTGCTCTCTGGCCTTTTTGTCATACCAGAATTTCTGATGCGTTGTCTTAAGACACTAATAGCTAATATTGACATCTGCTCTAATCGGTCTCTCCTCTTAAGAAGGTAGGCAACAATATTGTCCTATTGTGATGCTGCCATTTCCCAGTGATTTTACATTAGGTCCAGTGGTCCTCGGACTTGATGATCGTAAAGACGTTTAAAAGGAGAACTTCCCGCAGAAGTCTGTGATACCTTTTGTTCTGCAGACCGCAGATATTGGAGCCATTAGTCTCAGTCAGCACCTGTTTGAGAAACAAACTTCAGCAGCTTGTTTTTAAGTGTCTGGTTGAATCCCTCAGTCTGTCTCTCTGGGGATGATATGGATTGGACCTAATACCCTTAATACATACAGTAGTTTTAGAAGTTTTTAGGATTTCTTTAGGAATACCCACAGTCAAAAACAATGTAATCAGACAAGCAGCTACCTGGTTAGCAGTAATAGGTTTAAGTGAAAATGCTTTGGGGTAACAGGAGGCATAATCAGTAATGACAAATATATATCTAAGGCTAGAGGAGCTTCGCTCAACAGGTCTTACAAGATCCATATTCTCGTGAATAACGTACCAGTTAGAGGTAATGGTTGTAGCTGAGTTTGTGGTACTCCTCTAGGTGAGGTTACATGAAAAATTCCACAAGAAGTGCTAAATTTTTTGTTAGCTGACAAATTCCACAGGATGTACAAATTCTTTTATCTGGGTGCACATGCCAATCCAAACAAACCTTTTACCTATTCTACTGAAGAGTTTCTGGAATGCTAAACGTCCTGCCCAATGGATAGAATAACCAAGCTCCATAACCTTCTGTGTAAAACACTGTGGTAATGCTAAAGCCTCAAAATTCCTTTGTCTCTAATAGAGGACGCCACCTTTTATGATATCTGTAACATCTCCATGGCAGTTTGCTGTGTACAGTGTTTTGCCCTCAACCCCTGAAACTTTGTCAAACCAGACTTTTAGCCTTGGATCTGCATATTGGAGCACCACAATATATGAGGGTATTTTAAAGTCTAGGAGGCCTTGGTTCTGGGGGTCTGGTTCTTTGTCAAGTTCACTCTATGTCTTTTCGGAGAAAAGAAACATATCTTTCCTCTTTTGTGCTGTGTTCTTATGAGGCCTTAATGAACTACCTTCTAACTCAGGACAATAAAATAGCATCTACTTTAGAGTTTTCGTATCTTTCTAGTAGTAACCACATTACAGGAAATATGAGCTTTCATTAAACATCTCTCCACCCCTGTACCTGGTGACTGTTTTCCCCATCCACTTGATCCTAGGTTTGTGCCTGCTGAATGATCAAAAAGAACATTACTGCCCACAATAACAGCTTATGAGATTTTACATATCAAAGCTAACTGACATCAGGTAAGTCTGGCCATCAACTGTTAGGTAAACCTCAGTAGTGGGATACACCTTCACATCACCAGGAACACAGCAGACATTGGCTGAAAATCATTCCAAAGGTTCCTTAATACAGTAATGGAACCAACCAAAATCAAACAGTCAAAACCTCTGTCTGGTGTGTCAGTGGTTGGGAGGTTCTAGGAACTATGCACAAGAGAGAGGAAGTAGTACGTCTGGTAAAAGGTCATGTATACTGTGCAATTCCAATGTCCTTACATAGGATATAGTGAGTGTCTGGACTGCATACTGAAACAAAGAATTATTATTAAACCTTGTAGCACTTGATTTACAAAAAAAAACTACCTCAACTCAATATCATCAGCTGACTTGGGGTCCTGTTTTTCTGATCCATACATCCATTTCTGGGTTCATTATCCTCAGGAAGTGCTCCAAAACTGATAGATTTGAAATGTCCTTATCAGTTGAGGCCTCGGGTTTCACCCATTTATTGAAAACTGCTTTCAACGTCACATACAGTTCATGTGGAGTTTTACTAGGTTTGATGTCCAGTGTAGAAAACTGCTTCTATAAGTATCATGTGTGATTTCATATTCTGGAAGAATCATGTTTAAATTGGCTGCATCGTCAAAGTTAATCAAAACACATGCACTTCTTTCTTTGACAGTAAGGAAGAGGATGAGCTGAATGGACCTCTTTTCTTTTTGTTCAGCCACAGACTGTGGCTATATTTTAAAATGTCATCAAATAGTTCAATGTCATCATCAGGCAAGAGTGGCAGGATGTTGGGCTGTTCATGTAGCTAGAGCACCCTTGGTGTAGGTGGCTCTGTTGGCTGGTTTCCTGAAACCTTTGGGTGATAAACATCATTGTTATTATCATTATAACCATTATCAGTCACTTGTGGCTCATTTCTAGTTTGTTTTTTTGTCTACAAAAGGAAAAAAAACCTCTAAAGATTCTTTTTGTTTCCCATTCTCTCTCTGGGGAAAGGTGGACAGTAGTTGGGACTGAGTAGAACTGTCTCCCAAATTTTAAGAAACAGCTGCAGCAGAAAAATAAAATAATTTTCAAACTGTAGCCCAGATGAGTTTCTAAATGTATGAAAATGTGTTAATTTCACTTTAAAGAGAATCGGTGCTCTTAAAAAGAAGTGCCAGCCATGTGCATTTACACATTTAAGACCCTAATTTAGTTTTAATCTCTCCAAGAAAAATGCTTTTTATATGGTATATTGTGAGAGGTCATTTTTACTCATGGATTGGGCATATGCAGGAGTGCAAGCATTTTTAATGTAGGCTTTTAACTTTAACCGGACAATGTTCTCTGTCAATTGTGGTTCATTATGTAGAGCTTCTGGTTCCCACTCAGCCATTAAGAATGTTTCCCAATAATGGATGTTTGGCTTGCACGTCTTGTAAAGAAGTATGGTGCCCAACTAAGGGAAAGTCGTGATTCCTTTGCTGGCTGTCACTGCATATACAGCAAACAACCTAAAAGAGTCAAAACGGAGGACGAAAAAAAGAGTAGAACTTAACTCAGAAAGTGTTTTCAACGTTTCCGTTGCCAATCTGTTTCTGAATTATCAACTGCTTTGTTAAAGTATCATTCACTGTAGCAGGGTTCATGGCACGGCATAGAGTGTTTGTTGAGGCCAGGCCTAATACTGAGAAACCAGAAGAAAATAGCTTATTGAACTCTTAAGTCGGAGATATCACTCCTTTATGTTTTCTAAAGATCTGTTATTTTATATCTTTCTTTTTTTATGCTTTTATTTTCAAAGTTAACACCAGGAGGGTTGAAGTTAATAAAAGTGGATTCATGACACTTTGACTAATATAGATTTGATTTAGAACTGGCTTAGTTGTTTTTTCTGATAAATGCTGTGCAATAAAACTATTGATCTTTGGATCAATAGATAGATCTGTATAAAATATTGCCCATCTCGCTGTTGCATAGTTGTATGGTATTAAGAGGAGTACCAGACCTTTTTTTTCACTTGAAGCACTGTCTGTATAATCCACTTTAGTAAAAAAATACATAACAAAACAAGGAGCTATCATAAAGGAAACAGACCCCATCCATAAAACTGAAACCTGTCTTATATTAAAAAAAATTGTGTGAACGACACTTGAATATATCAGTATCTACATGATTATTACCGATAGAGTTAGCCTACTGTTCACCATTTCTGTTGGTGTTCATTTTTTCCTGTACTCCTTCCTAAACCTTGCAATAAAGCAATGTGGTTTTCTGTCAACTGGGGCAGCACAAAAATGAACAATTGGAGAAAGGTTTTCTGATTTCCAATCCAATCCAGTTTTATTTGATAAACACTTATAACACAACCAAGTGCCGTACAGAAAAATAAATAAATAAAACTACAGATAAAATACAAAACAGCTAAAAGTGGATAAAAGTAGCATTCACACAATCAAATTAATAAACAGGGATAAAAGGATAAAAGAAAAAAACAAGAAACAAAAAAAACAATTTTTTTTTCAGAAAGATTTAAAGTGCTCAAATTAAAGGTTAAAAATGTTCAAATGTTTAGTATAAGATTATAATAACACAAACTTGTTTGCCAGGAGTCCAAATAGATGCAGCTGGCAGTGACAATAGAAACTGCCGGTTAATACTCTTTTTTTTCTTAAGATGGTCGTTTGTACAGAATATTAAAATTCTTGTTTATTTTACACTGTGCCATAACAAATAATCCATTTGTCATTGTATCTACAAAGGATCCAAGAGACAAGACAACAAAAGTTTGATGGATGACATAACGGCTTGTTAACAAGCCACAAAGCTTTTCAATTAATTGTAGTCTTGACAGTGATTTGTGTTCCTTGATTTTAATGTGATGACCTCAGCACTTCCTCTGTGAAGCGTAACTCCTTCTGAAGAATCATGCAGCAGTTTGATGCCATGTTTGTCCCTCTGGCTAACATTCACATTTCAGTCATGAAAATTACGTGAGAGAAAAATGTTTACACTGTTGTATAAGGCAGCATACTTTAAATTGTGCTGCTTAGGGATCTCTCTGTCCAACCTCATGTAGCTGGGCATCAGATTAGGTCTGCTGCAAATAACAGAGCCCTGCAGAACATATTTTACTGATATCTACTCGAAACCATTGCCATTTTAAGGGACACTTCTCCGGAAGCATGAGTAAAGGCCAACACAACAGTAGGAAGATGGGAGACAGCATAAAATGAGTGGTGGGCCAGAGCCACTTGATGACAGAAGGGCCAATTGCTTTACTGAGGAGCTGACATCCCAGCCTGGTGCACGGCAGTAAATGGTCCCATTTCACTCATCACATAGAGTTATAGATGGCCGCCTGCTCTCCTGAGCAGCTGTTCAGAGCTGGAAAACATACCACTCTGCAAGATCTTCGCAAAAACAAAAACATCACTGAATCACCACATCATTTTGCATTGTTTATCAAACCTGATAAGCTTTACGGCTTTAGCCTCAACCACAAGGCAAACCAGGAATCCTATTGGTATTTTTTATACATAAATAAAACTGCTGGATAAAATACAGCAGTGATTCTTATTTTCCAGGATACAAAGAGAGGGAAAGGTCAGGGTAATCAGAAGCAGGGACGAGAAGAAAACAGGAGAAAACAAAGGCTGGATGTGAGTGCTCAACAACGTGACATTCAAATATATGTGTTCACACCTCAGAGATGCAAAGTGCAGCCTTCCGGTCAACTGCACTCAGATGCATCATTCTTGCTCCAAACAACACCAGGGTGTACCTGTAAACAACTGCTAGGAGTTTCTTATACACAGAAAAACTGAAGAAGGCTGACCACTGTCACCTTCTGATGGTTTGTTCAACTGGAACAGTCTCCCTTTCAGATATTTAAATTCTCTCCCTTACTAAATGAGGTTTTAGGTTAAGATTATAAAAATGTATTTTTTCCTACTGTCTTCAGTTAAGAAATTCAGACACACTAATAACAAAATCCAGCTTTAAACAGATTGGGAAATCATGATGATAATGGAAAGGCTTTGTTAGATTCCAAGCACACAACCTATAAGTAAAAAAGGAGGCCTTTCTGTGGATGTATTTCAGAGAAACAGCAAACACACTACATTCTTACAGTATATGACATCATACTAAATAACTAAAAGCAGCCAATATATCGAGAAGAGAACTGTGGACCTATACACACCATGGTCATCGTCGGGTACAATTTCCAGATACCTGAAGGTGACAAATATATCTGCTCAAAGAAACATTAAACAGTTTTACACTCTATGGGAATGTCAAGTCATTAAGCTTGAAAGAGAAGAGACGCGCTGTGTCCTAGATTTGAACATGCACTGGTGCCAAATGATTATTTAAATCCTGGGACAAAGAAAAATAAAAACAATTCTACAAGGCAAACAACTGGGAAGAGAGTGTCACTAAACAAGCTTTGGTTTAAAAGCTAGTCAGGCAGGAAGAACAAAAGACAAAAAAGGGTTTTCCGAATCAGGAAAATTGCATTCTATCAATTTAGTTTTAAAAAATGGCTTAAAGGCATTTATCTGCATGGACTCAAAACAGTAAAGGTCTGGTCAGTTTCAAAGACAAATACATTACAAAGTAGTGTTATTCCAGAGGGTTCACCCTATTTCAATCTTTTTCTCTCAACCTAAAACTAATTTTGAAAAAAAAAAAAAAAACTGTGGTATACACACACCTGAGCGTCTTGTTATCAGAGTTTATAATTATTAGATGGAGGTCATGATTATACTGGTTCTGAGAATTCCTGAAGGGATGTTAACTGTGCAGGATTGGGTGGATTTATTTCACCTCCTCAAAGACAGAGGGACATGAAATGGAGTTGAAATGTCACAGGTTTTTGCGGGTTTGCCAACATGCTGTTAGCTGGAACATAAAACAAAACAGGATCATGAAAAGAATCGTACACAACAGCAGGCATCGATGATAAAGACGTGTGTGCAGAGAATCTTTAGCTTTAGCGCAATGATAATCGTCACAGGAAAATAAAGCTCCCAGGGGCATAATCTGACACTCCAAATGTTTCTCCTTCTAACACTCAGGCTCCTTGGCACAAAAAGTCACAACCCCTCTCTCTCCTCGCCCACAGGAGAGCACAACAAATCAAGTTTATTACAGTCTCTAATTACAATTACAGTCTCAAAGGACTTCACAATGGAACAATAAATGAAAATGATAAATGAAAATGGTACGCCTCCTTCTTCCTCACTAACCTTAGACCCTCAATGGGAACAAAACGATACTCTATCAAGAAAACTTAATCAGGGAAAAATAGCAGGAGGAACTAGAAGTGAAAATCACCAGAAAGAATCCCCTACAGAAAAAGCAATATCAATTAAGAGAATAAGGTGAATCTCATCAACTTTCTGTTTGTTTTCTTAATGCTAGCTGTTGGTCCTTAATGCTAGCTGTTGGTCCATGATGAAATGTTCTAATAGAAACTTTGTTGTGTTTGCGTTTTGAGATGTTGTATCTGTAATGTCCCAAGTTATAGTGATATAAGAAAAAAATATATATATAGAGCATGCTTTTAGAGTTCAGCTCATGTGTCATGATGATTGTATATAAAATACATATATAATATCATCTTTAAACGTTTAATCAGGGGCTCTTTTTTTTGCCTCTTCTTTTAGCCCTTTTTTTCTGCTCTTTTCTTTTCTTTGTGTTATTAGAATACCAATGACAGACTATTATCAAAACATATTTAAACCAAAAAGCAATACTGTTCCGGTTGCAAAATAGGGGGACTTGGTGTGGCAGATACCCACTCGATGTGTGAGTGGCATTTGATAGAGATTTAAAGTTACATCATCAACAGTAACATTGTTTAACCTGAAAAAAGGATGTGTGTGTTTGTGAAAGATGTGTCTAGGTATAACTCAACAGGTGCAGGGGCTCAACTAGCCAATCATTGGCCACCCCTAGCTGGTGATTTGATGCTTAATTCAATACCACTGGAACCAGCAGCTCTCTATTAAAACTCATGGTGGCAGCAGTGATACCATCGAGAAGAATTTCCTACTTTGACATTTTAACGCAGGTACATTAACCAAAAACTGAATACAAAAATGCTTCAAAATCATTCACAACAATATATTACAAATAAGGAGGAATGATACAGAATGTCTGCTCTTTTATGGATTAAAGATGAGAGAGGCCTGTAATTGACATCATAGGTAGACCTCAACTATGAGAGACAAAAGGAGAAAAAAAAATCCAG
>JAUZNJ010032976.1:0-38445 GCA_034780135.1 Jordanella pulchra
TGTTTTACAGCATGAAATGTCTGAATGAGTGCTCATCCAAGACTGGTGATTCCATACTTTTTGCCAGGGGTTGTATTTTTGAAGACTGGCTGAGAAATACTGGCCCCATTGTGATGTCAGCACAGAAACTAGCCCCAGATTTTCAGACGATAAATTCCCAGAAACACTGATCATTAAGGCTATAGAAACTGTTGCAGGTGTAACTGAATGAGGCTCTAAAGATTTTATTTTTAAAAAAAAACCTAATTATTCCCATGTAAACAATGGGTTCTGACCTTTTTGTTTTTTATAAAGCGTATAAAGCCTTTCCTGTGTCACACTGCAGGGTTCCTGATAGCAGCAGAGAGGCGATAACACTGTAACATAACATCTCTGCAGAAAGCAGCCTCATATTTTCCCCAAATAAATACACAACTCATGCATGACTGAACGCTGATTATACAAGCAGAGGCATTTATGTCTGTTACGTAACGCAACACAGCCATGCTTTCTTGTTTCCCCTGCTGGTCTAAAGCCCTTTTAATTTACCACATGTGTCCGTCTATTGGACCTACAGAAGAACCGCTGGTTTTAGATATATTATAAGGAACAGCAAGAACCCCACTGCTAAAGGTCCTGAGAGGAAGTGAGGAGGATCAGAGGAGGGGAGCAATGAAGGAGAGCGGAAAGAAAACCAAATGTGTCACTGTGATGTTGCTTTAAGTGATCATTATGGTCAAATCCTACAAGATAAACAAGCTGCTTTCAAACTGCTTCTTCTTTATAGATACTTAATCAAGTATCCTAAAAAAAAAGAGAGAATCTAATAAGTTTATCAGCAGAATTTGATATTTTCAAAGAAAGAAGAGGGAGGTCCAGTCCAGACCAGAATGAACAAAATGTCACATTCTGCTCTCTTATCTCCTGCTGTTAAATGTTTGCTTTCTGACTCTGGTCTCAGCGGGACTGGGGAGGTGAAGTGTCCCCGTCTGTTATTGGACAAGACCCGCTCACTCTATGCAGTTTGCTGCGCTACGATTGGCCATCTGCACAGGAGCAGAGGTCAATGGCAGCAGCTTTCTTGTGCGTGCCTGTTTTGCCTGGACCTCTCCAGAACGAAGAGGCGCAAACTCAGGAGGAATTCAGATTGTTTTTTTTTTCCCCCTATTCTTACTGTGCAAAAACAGAAACAGTTTAACAGATGTTCACCTGTGCGATGGCGCTATTATAACATGTATTCTACAGTAATTTACAACACAGGAGGTACCAACAGTGCTTTGTGCTTGTCCTCAGCCAGGATCTGATCGTTGGGCTTCAGAGAGTACCTGGAAATGATCAAAGACAGGAGAAAAGGGAAGATGATGTTAGGCACAGGAAAAAAACACATTTCTTTAATAACCAACAGTATTTGTGTCATAAAGGAGATGAATTTCACACACAACTACACTCTTTCCAAAGCAGTGTGCTAATTTGAGAGCAGTTTCCTTGAAAGAAACACAAAGGTTTGCTGAGGATTAAAGGGCAGTTTAAGTCCTTCTTTAGAGAGGTGGAATTAGCGCTGATGCTGGCCGGTTCATTCCTAATCCAAGAGTTTATGCAAGGGGCTTCAGAGCGGACACTCAGGTAGAAAACCAAGCCAGCCTCTTGGCCTGTTAAATCTGCTCCACTGGAGATAGAGAGCAGGGAACAACTCCTCGAGGCAGATTGATGTTCTGGGAAGTCGCAGCTTTTAAGATTAAAGATACAGAAGAATATCTGGATTACTGCAGGACTGATAAGAGAGATTCAATATGCAGGGATATTATACAAAAGGAACAAGAGACAGACATCGTTTATTTTTAGCATGCTTTAAAGAAATGAATCAGCTGCTTTTTTCTGTGCTTCTTGGCTTCCTGCCATATTGATCACAAGCGTCAACGAATCTCTTCCCTCCATAATCTCCCTGTGACCTCATCGATAGCAATAGATCTGGTTCTGCTCCTTGCACACATTTTATTAAGTCTGTTCAGAATATATGAAGCAAAGACCAGAACATTTATGATTCGCAACTATTGAAGCAGTTGAAAACAAACACAAACAAAAACAGTCATCTATGCAACATAGAAAAACACAACGACATTTGTATTGTTTTTGTCCTTCGACTTACTTATCTAGGAAGTCTTTGTCCACAACAGCAGAGATGTCCAGTAAGGGGTTTCCCATCCCAAAGAGCAAATTAGCTCTGGAAGATAAAGTGAATGTTAGAGACAGTCATTCACCGATCAGAGCTTCTCTGAGCAAGAAGTATCATAAAAAGGTTAACTAATCTAAAACGAATAAATACAGAAACTTAATCAATAAACCTACTACATACATGTCTTGAAATGCTTAGCTAAAATACAAAAACTTCCATTCATATGATCATTGATCCCTAATTACATGAATATAATTATTAGAAACAGTCTATTTATTTCCATTGTTCATTTTTCCATCAATGATTATCTAAATAATTTACAGATTTAACAGCATAAGTTATGAATTCTTTGTTATAACAATATATTTCATACATTAACTCTATCTCTAATTGAAACGCAAAAACCTTTTGAATGTAATTTTTATGAATTGCATGTGAAAACATTGATTATGATCGATATTAAATCTACTCATTTAAATCTTAAAAATCTACAAAGCTCAGCCAAAAAACGGACTTTCTTGTATACTATAATCAAGCCCTATGTTTGCTGTATGAATCATGGAAACTGTTTTCTCATCAGAGAGAGAGAAAAAAAAAAAGCAGAAATAACACAAAGCTGATTTTTATACAGACGTAGCATTCATGGAAAAAAAGGAGATGCATGAGGTCTGTGGTGAGGATTCCGGCTATCATGCATGCTTTCATATTGGGACACTCGCAGCGCAAGGACAGAACTAAACTGTGTGTTTCTGCAATTTTTCTACGAAAACAAAACTAACCGCAGGACTTCAGCCATTTGAGACCATCATGATTTTGTGATGCCAACAGAAAAAACAGCTGAAAATGCATGTCTGGACTTTGTGTCACCTAATAACATAACCATCTAAAACCCTGTCTGCCACTTAGGTAACCTATTACAGAGAGAAAGGTTACGGTTCAACCTCTTCTCTCAGAGGACATACATAAAAGCAAAAAAACAAACCCTGTATTATTATGAGTAAGCACACCAAGACGAATCAGCACATGAGTAATACAAAGAGACAGATTTGTAACACTGCTAATTTCATCCCCGAAACCCTTCTTGTCATCTCTATAAACTTGTCAGTGTTAGTGAGGAGGCTGCAGGTGGTGTGTCTCTGACAGATAACCATGTGCTGCCATTTCCCACCTCCCTAAGAAGCCTCTCTTATGGACATTTGTTTTTCAGAAAACAAATGCAAAGACCCCCCATTGAAGCCAGGAAGAAAGGCACTTAAATCTGAAAATGACATCTATCCACAGGACACCACACCCTTACTATCATCTCCCTCAACACAGTATGCAGTCAGATGATTAATGGGCTTGTGCAGCCAATTACACAAACCCGCGTGCCTTTCCAATCTGCTCTGCTGGTTGAACATCCATCAGTTTGCTCTTACCTGACAGCTGACATGATGTTCTTCTCTCTCTCTGTGCTTCAACAAGACACACAGACCTGTTGAAGCAACCTTAAAAAACGGCTCTGAAAAGGCTAAGCTTATTTATTGGGGGGGGGTTCAAAAAAAAAAAAAAAACAATTTGAGCTCAGCGTGCAGACCGATCGATTCTTCCCTGCATCTGCAGAGCGCCTCCTACTGTGACTGATGGGGGGGGCATCTGAAGAAGGAAGGGCTACAGCAACCTACCTCTGTCAGATGATTGGCTTGTTTCTCAGACCTCTGCCTTTTCTAAATGCACCGCTTGAAGCTTCGTTTAAGATGATTTGGTGTTTAGAAGTTTAAGGATCTGATCGGATTTATTCACACACACAAAAAAAGAATGATTACATTGGCCTCTGCAGACCATGTGATTGCTTATTTGTCCTTTGTTGTTTTCGGAGACTGGTGCAGGACGGCTCCTGCATGGACAGGACCCAAGCATTTATTTCAGCAGCTCTTAAGGCATTGCAGGCGAGGTGTCAGCCAGGCGGAACTTTCATTAAACATTGGCTCAACTAACACAACCCACCATGTTTTCTTTATGGGACAACTAAAGGTTACATCTGTTAAAGAATTACAAGAAAATCACACTTTGCACCAGGATTTTTTTTAGTTAAAAACACAACCACAGCTAAAAAGACAACAAATACTTTAATGCGTAATCTCGTTCTACACGCAAAACGCCATTTTCGTCTCTTTGCTCCAAACAGAAGCACAGTTACAGCAGATTTTGGTCACCTTAGTTCGGGCGCAGCCTTTTTACTTGGAGACTTGGTCTTCTCATCCTCAGAAAGTTTAAGTTTCTTTGCTTTGGGTTCGTCAGAAGCCATGGCTGACCGCACTGCCTGAGCACGCTGCAATCACCTTATGAAAAGCGGTCATGCTAGCAGTGATAACCCTAAGTACAGACTCGCAGGTATCAATAGTACAAAGGCTTCAGTAGGAATAATTTGTCTATAATTAGATATAAATTAGTTTACATAAAACCGAAAGAAATACATAATGATGTTTATGTATTTTGGACATATGCACAGTCATTTTAAATACCCCACCTGCTGATAACGATTTCTTTTTTTGGATTTGGTTTTTATACATGTGCTCTTTGTTTTGCGTTCAATTGTTTCTTTTTACTGACAAATCAATTAAAATGTATTAAAAATAATCTGAAACACAAACTTTAATGTTATGCTACTGTATACAGCATTATGTTAGTAGTCGTTTACATGTGTCGTTCTAGCCCATAACAAGCTTCACAACAGTTTAACTGGAATGTCAACACTACCAGTTGATTCCCATGACTGATAAATTCAGAATAGATGGCCTGCAGCTCAGTACTACTAAAAACATGTAAACAGTCACAAAAGTATTTATTACTTAACATGCATTAAAGTCAAACTTGAGAACCTGCAAGAAGTTACAAAGGGTTTAATCCCCCGCATATAAAACCAACGCACCGGCTTTTAGCTGTCCATAAATGGCGCCTGCATAGAAAGGGTAGATTTTTTTTTTTTAATAGTCATTCCAGCAAACACGTTGTTTTTTGAAGCTGGGAAATCCATCAACAACTATCAATCCCTTAAACAAAATTGTAAAGGCGTTATTTTGTGGCTTTGACAGCTTTTACACGTGACTCAGTTGTGTTTACTTCGGCAGACTTCTACAGGCGTCTCCATCAAATCTTGTCAGCACAATCAGCTGCAGTTAGCAGGTAAACTTTGTAAATGAAACAAACTGTCCGTTTAATGTAGTACATTTGCAGTTTCTATGTGATTTTTACATTTATAAGTTTCGGACTATTTATTTTTAATACTAATTTTGGTAAATCTGTGCGAAGTTTGAACCGTCAGAGTGTTAACCAGACCGTGAAGTCAAGTGATGGGGGAAAGTTAGTTACAGTTTTGCAGGAAGTAAATGTTTCAAATAACTTAGAGTGATGTGGTTTTCATTTATTGATCAAATAAAATAAGTTATGCACGTAAAACCGGTGATGTTGTTTTGTTGCCTCATTTTGTTTTCTAGCACATCAACAACAATCACCTCATCATCGTAGAAGCTGAGATGATCCACAGCCTATTTCTGATCAGCCACTCTGGAGACATCTTCCTGGAGAAACACTGGAAGAGTGTCATTAGCAGAAGCGTGTGTGACTATTTTCTCGAGGCCAAGGAGAAGGCAGGCGAGCCCGAGAATGTGTCCCCTGTTCTTCGGACCCCACACCACTATCTCATCTCAATTTACAGGGACAAACTCTTCTTCGTCTCAGTTACTCAGACTGAAGTCCCCCCGCTCTTTGTCATTGAGTTCCTGCACAGGGTAGCAGATACTTTTCAGGTGGGCATTTAAAGTTTCTATTTGAATGTTTTGTTCAATATATGTTGTTTATATTTGTCTGAAATTATGTTTTATTAGATATGGACAAGTTAATGCAGAGGTTATTACATGTTTTACAGTTTAAAATCAGCGTTACGTGAAGCCTAAAAAGTATTAAAAATATTGCCATCATTTTCAAGGAACTTTCCAAGATAGGAAATTTATTAAAGAAAATTTAAGCCATTTAAAAACTTTAAACAGGCTCTTGCCTTAACTTCTGCGGCATTGCATTTTCCCAAATATCGAGGAAAGATACAGGCTGGTGCTTGGAGAGGAAAACGAATTTAAAACCATGTGATAATATGCATCATGTTGTTTTGTTGTGCTTTCTCCTTTTCAGTGAAACATTGTTTAGGTTTGGAAAACCAGAATTCTTTTGCAAACTGAATGCACATCTTGTCTCCCTGCTGTTTGTCAGCATTGTGTCATTTGTTTGGGGTTTTTTTCCCCTGCAGTGGGAGATGGATCGAACAATAAGGCTAAAGTCATCCTTGAGGAGCAGGGTTATGGTTTGACATAGAAACTATGAATTGATTTTAATCCTTTATATAAAAAACAACCCTACTCGTAACCCAACATCTGTAAATGTCCTCCTCTTAATCAGGACTGTATATATTTAATCATTATTGAAGTAATTAGCTTTAAAACATAAGGCTAATGTATCATATAGACTCATTACACAGATGACAAGATGTTTTGTGAATTTTTGATCTTTTATGGCTTAGAGTTAATGAAAAATGAACTGCAGTTTCTTTCACAGTTGGAGAATTTATAAAGCATGGAAAACAAAGACCCATAATAAACCCCCTCAAAAAACAAATATAAATTAACAAAATATTGTCATATAGAATAATTGTAACATTTCCTTTTAAATAACTTGTTTCTATGTTTTTTTATCTAACATAATGCCAGTCAGAGTTTAATCCTCTGTTTTGCAAGTAAGGAAAAGCGCATGTTGACCCCTGGTATACAGAATGCTGTTCGGACCTCAGGCATATTTTTCTTTATCAACAGGATTACTTTGGAGAATGCTCGGAGAGTGTGATCAAGGAGAACACAGTGACTGTTTACGAGCTACTGGAGGAGATGCTGGACAATGGGTTTCCTCTGGCAACAGAGTCCAACGTCCTCAAAGAGATGATAAGGCCTCCGAATATCTTGCGCTCGGTCGTCAATACGCTCACAGGTAAGCAGGGCTCAGCTGAGGCTGCAAGCACTAGAGTAATACTAAAATAGTTTTTCCTAATAGGGCTTTCTATGTGTTTGTGTTTCAGGAGGTAGTAATGTAGGGGGAACGTTGCCAACAGGCCAGTTGTCTAATGTTCCCTGGAGGAGGGCTGGTGTGAAATACACCAATAATGAGGCTTATTTTGATGTGATCGAGGAAATTGATGCCATTCTGGACAAATCGGGTAAAATAAATCAGTGTATCTGATTATAACAAAGGATTAGAGTATATTTTTTGAAGTTTTTAATGAATCTCAGGATAGAACTAGAATTCTGTGTCCTTTTAGGTACAACTGTATTTGCAGAGATTCAGGGTGTGATTGAGGCCTGTGTGAAGCTCACTGGGATGCCTGATCTGACCCTGTCCTTCATGGTAGGTCTATATTCTTTCACCATCAACTAGCAGCTGGTTTACAGAACCAGAGCAACTCATTAACATCCAGTTTTGCATTTTAATCTTTAAGAATCCTCGTCTCCTTGATGACGTGAGTTTCCACCCATGCGTGCGTTTCAAGCGCTGGGAGTCGGAGCGCGTCTTGTCTTTCATCCCACCAGATGGAAACTTCAGGCTGATGTCGTATCATGTCAGCTCTCAGAAGTAAGCGCAGATATTGTTGTTCTGTGCTTTAAAAAAAAATGTAAAACTTAATTTAAAAACAGCAATATTTTTTTTTTTTTGCGGTAGACTAACAAAACAGAACAAGAAAACGTGAAAAGGGGAAAAAATGATTTGAAACTTTGCCAAGTACCACCTGCTCTGCTCTCTGAGTCAATACATAGTAAAATAACCTTTGACTAAATTAAAGCCTTAACCTTTTTAAGGTATCTCTCTACTAGTTTAGAACTTTTTACAATTGTTTTGGTTAAAAAAAATACTATTTTGTTACTTTTTTTAAAAACTAACATAATATCAGTGCATCAATTAAAGTTTGTATATATATGTATTATATTTTTGGAAAGGTCTGTGTGGGTTGATGTTTCATTTTTGTTGGAATAAGTAATAATATATTTCAAGTCATTTATTTCTACAAATGTTTCTGGTGCCAAGTAAAGAAGTTTATTCTATAAATCCACTAGAGACCCCGGTGGTATTTCTGCAGTGGACAACCAGAGTGCATGCCTGTCACTGACTGATCTCTCCTCTCTTTCCTCGCTCAGTCTTGTAGCCATCCCAGTGTATGTGAAGCAGAACATCAGCTTTTTAGAGACAGGTTCCTGTGGTCGCCTGGACATCACAATTGGTCCCAAGCAGACCATGGGGAAGATGGTGGAGGGCTTGATGGTCACTATTCCAATGCCTAAATCTGTGCTTAGTGTCAATCTCACTGCTACTCAAGGAGCCTACACCTTTGACTTAACAACCAAGGTAATTATCCAACAACTTGACCCTCCTAACCTGCAATAGGTTTGCTTGAAAATCACCTAAATAGATTCAACCTTTTATTAAAGATGCACAGTTTGACTCGGGTATTTTTAGACAAAAAGATCTTTCAGTACAGCAACAAACAAAGAAAATGTTTCTCTTTCTTCTTTTTACATAAAATAGCCTGATGTCACACTTGGTGATAGTACTTATAATCCATGAGAAATGAATGCAACTGAAGTTTTGTTGGGGAACTTTTTTTAAAGTTAGAATCCCACAATGTCCTGTTTTCTGTAGAACAAGCATAACATAAAATTGAGGCCCATTTTTCCCTAATCTTTCTTCATAATAGAAAAAACACAGAACATACAATTTAAGTAATGCACATTTAATGTTCTTATCAAGTAATCAATGTCTACAGAGAAAAAGGCCTCTCCCTTAGTTTAAATCTTTAATCTGAGCTATGATTGGATCACGTAAAACAGCTGTGACAAGTAATGCTGGATGTGAACCATTAGAGGGATGGAGATAGAGGACTGTTTAATGCAGGTGGGGAGAAAACTAATAGCATTGTGTTGTTTTAAAGGTGCTTCTTTGGGACATCGGGAAACTCAACCCTCAGAAGCTGCCAAACCTGCGAGGAAGCCTCAGCATGCAGACGGGCGCCCCAAAGCCTGAAGAGAATCCCTCACTCAACATTGATCTGAAGATACAACAACTGGCCATATCAGGTAACACTCAAAGATCAGAGAACAATCGCAAAGCTATGTTAAAATTGTGAAATTTGTAATTGAAAACCATTTTTGATCCACATTTATCTGAACGTAAACTAATGAGGTCCTTTAACATCTATCCCTGAACTGGGAAAATGATTCCCCGTTCGATTGCTTATTCCTTTTTCTGTTTAAAAGGGAAGTTATGAGGAAACACCGGCTAGTTTTAAAAAAGGTTAAAACCCTTTGATTAGTATCTGATATGAATATTTTAGGGTTACTTATTTTTAAATGACTGACCCATTTAAAGGAGTCATAATAAGCAAATAAAGGAGATCTTGCAATTTAAAGTAGTAGTAAAATTGGTGCTGAAAAATACACTGGTGACTCTGTTCTGTCTTTGCTGATTGACGTCTCCCCCTCTTATGTTCAGGTCTCAAAGTGAGCCGTCTAGACATGTATGGAGAGAAGTACAAACCATTTAAAGGAGTCAAATATGTGACTAAAGCGGGAAAATTTCAGGTCCGGACCTGAACGAGGAGGTGAAAGAGCAGCATTCCTATGTCCCAAACAGAGAGCGGGGGTTACCACACTGCCCAGTCAGCGACAAGTCTTACATCTTCACAGCTGCATCGTCAAAAATCAACACCTCTGCATTCTTACAGTTATTTATTTTGTCATTATAAATGGCAAAGTATTTTATATATGACTGAATAATTTTGGCCTGTAAAGGGAAGCCTTAATTTCTGTCGAATGTGCTGCATCATATGGAGAATTTTCTAATTGTTGCACCACTTGATATCTGTGCACAACATGTATTTCCTTATCTAACATGCTCAAAATTTTGCAGAAGGGAGATTTTTTTTTTTTTGCTTTAAAAAAAAAAAGCGCATATGCAACTCTGCCTTTCTTCAAATGTCAAATCTGCACAATACAACCTGCGCGCTGCCTTAGAGTATGAAGGAAGGCCTTTGATAAAGTTTTACTTAACACAAGGTCGCCAGTTTTGTAGGTTTAGGTAGAAATTTATTGGAATGTGCCAACATTCTGAATTGTTGTAATGCAAATATTTTTGTACATATTCAGGGTTTCATTCAGTGGCCTTATGATAACATCTTTAAGTGCTCTGTAAAGCACACTACAGCACAAACTGCAAGTTTTGGAGACTTTAGGGAATTATTTTAAAAGTTAGTTTCTTATTTAAAAGGTCACTAACATGTGATGTTTGGATAATGTGGGTCCAAGTTAGTTATTCAGGTACACTGTTTTTATTTTTCTTTTCAGCTTTAAGAACATCACATGATCTTTTTTCTAACCCTTTTTCTGCACAGCATTTTATTCAATAGTAGACAAAAGAAATCCTATTTAAAAATGTCAAAGTTGAAACTGTAAGCCAGATGCCTTATTGAAAAATCTTTCAAATCTTTGTGCTTTTTTGTTGTCTTTATATCCCAGCTGCAGGATTTAGCTTTATTTGAAATATCCTGCTAGGGAATTTTTTTTTTTCTTCTCTTTGCTACCTCTGCTTTTTTTTCAACTTTTTATCACTAAATTTCAAAAGTTTCTCTTTCCAAAGCAAAAATCTAATTATATAGCAAATCTAATAAATGACCTCCTGATTCAGTGCCAAAATTGACTTTGTGTTTATTTTAATTTTCCAGACACTCACTCATTTTCAGCATTAAAAAAAGCCCCCCCCCCGAAAAAAACACATCTGAAGCAGAAATTTGTTTTTATTATAGTCTTTATTCTTTCAAGGCACAGCAGATGTTGGCAGGGCTAGAGGATATCAGAATACATTCAGCTAACTTTACAAACTAACATACAGCTCTACACCCTGAGGCTCTCAGAGAGGAGCCTGTTATCTCTACATATTCAGTACGCCGACCCCCCCCCGGAAGAGAGAAGTGGGGTTAAAAAAAAATCAAACAGGTAAAGGTCTGTGCTGCAGTTGAATTTCATCCCTCATCATTCCAGGGACCCATCACTAATACTGTTAAAATTAGACTATGCACACAGTCTCAATGTGACATACAATTACCCAGCCACTGTAGAATGAATAGAAATCTGCAAAGGGAATGAAAAGAAAGTGGATTTACGGCTGTAGGTATCAGTATATTTCTACCTGAATACACATCATGGACATGAAAGCCATTCGGTTCTGTCTATGATGTCATTTAGGTGCAGTGGCCCACGGTTGGACTTCATTAACTGGGAACAGGTTTCAAAGATCTAACCCAAAGGGAGTTGCTTCAGGTGTTCAAAACAAACCAAATAACACCTGAGGTCTACTTCGAACACTGCTTAAACACTAGGTAAGGTTCATATAAAATAAGATGAGACAAAAGAAGAAGAGAAAACAAAAAACATTTCGGGCCAACTCATTTAAAAGGCCATTCAGGTTGTTTTTGTACTCTGAAAACAAAAGAACAGATTAAATAAAAAATCTAAAGCCTATGAAGGACATTTATGTTGATAAATGTAAGTAAACTTCTGACTGGATCTGTGTATGGCATCGTTTTTTTTCTTACCCCCCCTCTTAAGTCATAACTAACACTGCTACTAATGATTTAAATTCATGTTTAAATCTAAAAATAGCATTTGTTGCTCTGGTTCTTAAAGAACTGAGTCTCAAACCACCTGGGTCATCTAAAAAGTAAAAGTTGCATCAGAGAGATGGCTGAGAAGGACGGTACAAAACTAAGTTTGTTTTAAATCCCAAACAGTTCAACTGTTACAGAGTGCAGCCACAAAAAAAAACCCAACAAAAAACTAATCTCAGATAAAAATTTCAAAGCAGAGAAAACATTAACGAATCCTTTTTTTTTTCTTTTTTGTTGCCAGAAAGTAACATACATCAAGCATCACAACATCATCTCTACTGAGACTGATCTGCATTTGTTTTTTTTTTAATAACCTGAATTTTAAGTGCTTAAAGAAACAACAAGGCTTCTACATAATGTAAAACAAAACCTTTGGCATCATCAAATGTAAAAGTTCAACAAAAACAGTTAAATTTCATTGTCACACTAATGAACTCTGTAATCCTTTTTAGCTTTCAATAACTTGCAATGAGCCATTTTTAAATCCACTTAGTTACTAAAGGGTAAACATGACGATGAACCTCTGTTGAGTTCATAGATTTTTCAGATTGAAAGTAAACATGAAAGTCACTCAAGACTTTACACTTTAGTGTCAAACTTGGTAAATAAAGCTGAGTTCTATCCATGAAACAGGTAATTATTGTATATACAACATACATTATGAAAACATAACAGAAAAAAAAAAACAAACAACATTTCACACATCCACCAAGTGTTGAGTGTTTCCATGTCAGAATTCGTCTTTAGAAAATAGAAAATGACTCATGCAAAAAATATATACCTAAGATTTAGATAAAGTCTCATAACCCAAAAATACCAAAAATATATCTTAAAAAGTCTCCTCATAAGCTTTGTGTGTTTAACCACAGAATAGAAGACAGCCGAGCTCAGATCGCACCCATAGAATGAAACCTGCATGGTTACAAATCAAAAAAACTTCCCACCTACCACAACTACAGTGGAGAATGGCTCATAATCCTGCAGTTTCCTCTCCACCCGCCCCATCAGAATGAGAGCAAACATTGCTAAATTTACTAAGTGAGCGGCTAGGCGATTCATTGGTACCAAGGGGTCTTGCGTACCCAGCGCAGGGTGAATCCTGCATCTGTGCGGATCTTGATGGAGGCGGCTTCTGCTTCTCTCACCGTCTCCTTTACAGACTGCATCAGGTTCTGGGCATTATGTACCAACATTTCTGTGGCCTGGACAGGGAGTCAAATGAAGGAGGAGCAGTTAGACATGAGGCAACAATAGCAGCGATTAGCATAGAGATCCTGAAACAATTATTTATAGTTTTAATTTGAGCGCCAGCTAAATATTTATAAGTATAAAAACACAGGTTGCTCTAATTTCTTATGGATTAAAGATTTATCAACAGAATCAGACTTAATTAAGCAGTATTCTACCTAACATCAGACCCCCCAAAATATATAGGCCATCTGAATACATTTTAATTTTATGGATGTTGAATTATTAAGATGCTTCTACTCTTTCTTTTAAACTTTCCCTAGTATTTAATTTGAAAAAATGATTTGAAGGATGAAAAAAACCCATAAAAAATAAAACTTTAAAATTATTTTTGGATCAATTCAGTTATAAGTTACTGCAACAACAAATGTCTGCATGGACCAGCCACTACATGGACTTGGTTTGCTTTTTGATACACAAACCATTACATTTTGTGAATGAGAGCAACTATTTAGGAAATTTGTGAGTAAAAACTGTCAAAAGAGAATCTAACAGATCCAAAGCAGGTTGGCAAATGGCATCTAAACAACAAAGATATGTAAAAATAATGGTTTCAGACAAACCTTTTAATTTACACCTTTTCATAACTGGTGACATGAATGAATTCATTTTGACCTGACTTAATAGGATCATTATGTCACAAAGATAAAGTCTAAACAATGCTGTGTTTTTTGTGTCTTGGATTAAATAACATTATCTAGGTGCCGGTTTTGTCCCATGGAGCTAATAAAAATATGTAACAGAAAATGGAAAAAACATAAAATGAATCAATTTATCTTTTTAAAATCAAACACAAGCAAAACTAAAATACAACCAAAATAACAAAACTATAGCTGAGGATCAAAGATAGAGTAAAGTGTCAATTATCAGAGATTTAGTGGATTGGTGGATGAGCAGGATTGTCCTACTTACCTTTATAATTTGGTTATTTAGCTCAATTTAGAGATTAGAAAGAAAACAAGAGGGTTTGTGGTGTTATTAATGCTATAGCAAAGAAAAAGAAACATCCTAACATGCAGATTGGTGAATTGGAGCATTATTTCTCTAAACCGAAAATATTCTCAAGAGTCATCCCTAATTAATGCATTTCATGCCATTTATTCTGTCTATACAATAAAATCATAAACTGTACTGCTGTGCATCTATACTGTGCATCTCCTTTGATATTAATATTTATTAGAGTTCAAATTAAAATCATAGAAATAAATAATACACTAAAGGTTTGTAATGATGCTGATTAAACGATGAGAGAGATATAAAAGGGAAGATACATTTGGTTATTGGGTAAAATTGAAGTTATTTAACATTAAATTCATTTTAAGGGAACACGAACAGACTCTAATTGCCCACAGTCCACAAACGCCTCAAGCTGATAAATCCAATCAACTCTTATGGGAGAACATGCGTGTCCGTAAGAACTGTGGTCTGTAGATTTTCAGCTCTGATTACATGAGATAAAGGCTAAGTCCTAGACTTTGAGTCTGAATCACATTTTTAGTTTCAAGAGTGTGATTCCGATTCATGGCCCAACTCTTTGCTTTTAAAAATCTGTACATAAATTCTTTGAGCTCAGGTAACTTATTTACCAAATACCCCCAAAACTAAACAAAACTAAAAACAGATGGTGTTAGAATAAGATGTAGTTGTGTTGTTCTGTGTTACCTGCTCTGACTCCTCTTCGCTGATGTTTGTTCGTCCCAGCATGGTAGCTTTGACGGTAGAAAGGATCTTTAGTTGAGTGCTGATGGTGGGAATTCGTTCACACACCTTAAAAGGAGGCAAAAAAGAAAATAAAAAAAATCTGCAGCAATCATAGTTTAAGTTCATGGTTCATCTAGATTAGTAAAGTGTTCCACTGTGGCCATATTTATTTTACAATACCAGCAACTCTGAAAATAGACCCCCCCCACCTATTCTAAACTTCACTCCCAGTCTTTGAATAGGTTTGCTGACCTTCAGATGTCATTCAAATTAAAAATTACACAAAGAATTTTAAAGACTTGAATTTTATTCATTAAATCTGTGTAACGAATCCAGTTTGTGGCATTCGGCTCTTTAGGTCAAATAAAATCTAAAAGAGTCAGAAATCCAAACTACAGACAAAAAGTTGCCTCATTAAATATGATTCTTTTTTCTTTTCAGGAAAAAAATATTGAAAGTTAAACATTGAAAGTTATAAATGATTTTGTTAAATGATCAAACAATTTGATACAATTCATAATTTATCATTATATTCTTTTAAAATGACCTTTTTTTACACTCTTATCATAATTATAAAATTGCATGAATTTATGGACAACTAGAAATGATGACAAATTTCAAACAGTTGTATAAACAGGCAAAGGAATTATTTAGGAAAGGAGAAATATATAGAGCTACGTTGAAAGTGTCTTATACATCTGGCAGAGTTACAAGGATTTAAAGTGATGTTTAAACCAGACAAGTTCGTTTTAAATGGAAACATTTTTGATCTTTACAATAATTAAAAGAAAAATCTTATTCAGTACTACAGCAAACAAATACCTGAGAAAGTTTCCACTTTAATTTGCTGGTTTATTTTTGGTGATGAGCTATAAGTCTTTGTAATCTTTTATTATTTGTACTAAATTGCTGGTACTTTAACTTATTGTCCTTTGTTGTTTTGTTCCTTTTGTTTGTTTTCAATTTCTCCATTACTGTCTTTGAATGTTTTGAAAAGCGCATTTTAAATGAAATGCATCATTAGGTCTTTGATAGTGGATGGCTTTCTTGCCATCACCTTGGTCTTAAGTTCACTTCATAGATTCTTCAAAATATAAATGTTACTTTCTGTCAGAAGAAAGATGTTGATAAAAAACTTTAAATCAACTTTAAATCTTCCATGGGTTTGAATAATTTCAGGTGCAACTAATTGCTGATACCTGCAGCAGGTTGGTCCTGATGCGTCTGTCAGTGCACTGCTTGGCCACTTCTTTAGCCAACCTTGTCACTTCATCTGAGGCCTTGGCGATGTCTTTAGCGCACTGAATCAGCGCACGCTTGTTTCCGCTCCCGCCACGCACCAGCCGAGACATCTCCGCCATCAGCAGAGCCATTCGCTTGGCTGCTGCTATGATGTCATTACCCTGTAAAGAGAGAAAAGAAGCCCAAGCTACCATTAGAAGAACAAGTATGAGCTTTATCCAATCATATTGATGGAACAACAAATAGTGCTTTGAGGTAATGAATGAAATAACTAAGACAAGCATCAAATGTAAGGATGTTTACCAGCTCACTTCATGCAGCGTCCCAGCAAGTTACCACAGCTATACAATGGAATATAATATGCACTTTAATCCTGACATCACAGTGAAACTGAGGTTAGTTTCTGTGAGGTGATGCCACGGTGCTGAGCTGATTAGTGGAACTACAGGAAGCAAAAGCTGGTTATTAGTCACACATACTATGTAAGCAGGCAGTTAGGTGTCAAAGCTGCATCACCTCGGAGTCTAAAGGAAACTGTCATCATTGGCCTCACAGTTACACCGGCAGTAACAGAGTGAGACAGAGGCGACTCATTTTAATCACGTAGATGGGACAGTCCTTGACCCACTGTGCAACCGTTGCATAGCATCAGCATACCTGTGTGTCAGCCATCTCTGTGTAAAAATGCAGCAGGAGTAAAACAGCAGCTGCAGCTAATGGGAGGTGTTCATGGTGGAAGGTCCACACCTGGTCGTTCCCACAGCCACAGTGCCTGTCAGCTAAAAGTCCCACGATTTTTTTTTCTCATTCTGCACAGATGTGGTCTGCATTCCTGGGTGTGATGTGCCGTGCAACAGTATTCATACCTCTTTTAGATCTGCAAATTTCATCATGTTACAACCACACATCCCAAATGTATCAAGTAGAGATTTTATGCAATAGAGTCCAACATAAAGTAGTAAATACTTCTAAAGTAAAAAAAAAAGAAAGGTGGTTTTCAAACTTTGAAATAAAGCCGTCTTTTTTAGGTGCCCTTTACTCTGAAACCGCTTAATGAAACAGTGCAAGTAGGTCCCTTCAGACTTATGAATGAAGTCAAGGATTAAAGTAGGGTTACGTTATTGAACAATTCAGAAGACTTAAAAATCTCACAGAAAACAGTTAAATATATTATCCATGTTGCTGGGATCCTTTTCTTCACCAGAAGAGCTGATTTGAAGGATAAAGTCAAACACAGTTCAATCAAGCAAGAAAACCCTTTAGAGGCATTCAAAATTAAATTAAATTAAAAAACAACAACATTCTAAGTAAATTAAATCTATGTTTTACAAGTCTAATTGTTGGACTTGATAAAATTGATAATCACAGCTATTTCCCGATTCGATCCTATCGAGCATCTCTATGTTTCTCAATAGGCAAAATCAGATACAGATAATATCAAAGACTGCAGATTTTTACTTGGGAGAGAAAAATCAATTTTTTTACACTTTACCATTATGACATGTTTAACAATGTTCTAGTATATTATATTGGTTGTAACCTTAAATAAATACAAACGTTTTAAAGAGGTTTGGATACTTTTGCAATGTGTTATCCTTAAGTGCGTTTCTGGGTTTGTGTGTGGGTAGGCTCAAACCGGCAGTGTTAAACCCTGGAAGCTGTGTGTACACTGGAGTGCATGTACGTGTGCAGACCTTGCTGGACCACTTGCGAGCCTCCTGGTGGAGAGACTGGGCAGCTGCCAGAATGGGCTGATTGACAGGCTGGTTGGACGGCATCATCAGCAGCTCTGGCTCATAGTCATCCTCACCATCAGTAAACTCATCTTCATCATCTACCTCCCTCTCCTCTACTGCCTCCTCATCCTCAGGCTGGGCCAGTCGGGACAAGATGGGTGGAGGGGCAGAGGATTTTTGTGGTGGTGGGAGGATTGATAGGAGCAGGAAAGGAAAGAGAACAAAAGGGGGGAGAAGGGAGAGAAAAAAAAGAGGAGGGAAGGAGGGTAGGGGGAAGCAAGGGAAAGCAGGTGGAGAGGGAGCATGGGGAAAGGAGGCGTTTAGTACAGTATGAGCAGCACTGAATGAAAAAAACAGAGGACAGGAGATTTAAAAGAAGCGTGGTGAAAGAACAGGGATAAGGTGGTGAAACGGCACGCAAGGGTACAAACAGCTGAGATGGAGGAGAAAAAAAAGGACAGAAGAGATCTGCAAGGAGGGCTGCAAGTGCATGACGTGCCTGAGGCGACGGCTGATTTGACAGTTCATGACGGACAATCAAACGTCTAACTGAAGCCAAAAATCAGTATCTGGTATTGGTCAGTTTAAGAGCTGAGCAGCATGGCAGCGAACTGAGCATGACAGAGAACCTTAATGAGAGATTGTTTTGGTTCCTGATGCTTAACACATTTCTTATTGCTTTTTCAAACAGCTTTAGAGCAACTGAAAGGCAAACAAGGTTATGAGACACAAAGAAATGATAAAATGAGAATTGATCCTCGATAATCAGCAAATGCGGAAAGAAGCTCTTTGCTTTATTTTCGTTTTTAACCCTTGATGATGGTACTTGACTGTGGTTATTAAGTACTAGTTTGCACTCAGTTCATTATCTGGTTTTGCCCTTGATGCACACACAAAGGCTCCTCTGTTTATTGATTGCACCTGTTTTCCTTTTGTTTTCCCACAGTTCTCTATGTACATGTGCGTTTGGAAGTCCCTTCATGCCTTGAACAGATGACAGTTTCCAGTTTTCCTCTGAAAGTGGAATCGAGATACTGATGTCCACATTTCAGGATTTAAAAAAAATATATTTTTTTCTAACTACAAGCCAATCACAGAGGAGGTCCCAATGGGGATAAATTGTAAGTCTCTGTAATAATAGCTTCCCTGAAACAGACATTTGGAACAGATATTTCTATCAGGTAGTATTTATGAGTGTGCTGGAACTGACTTTGCTGGACCACTTGCGCGCCTCGTCATGCAGCTGCCTGGCTGCCACCATCATGGGCTCGCTGAGCACCTCCCCGGCCTTCTGCTCTGGGAACTCCTCGTCCTTCTCCTCTGGGGGAGGTGGCCGAGGAGGAGGCACCTCACCCTCTGGTAGTGGAGGTTTCGGTGGTGCTTGTTCATCACTAACCTGAAAAAATGAGAACAAGACACTTTTAGAAATGTAAAATCCAACTGGTTGCTTATCCCCACATTTTCTGATTCATCTAAAAATCACATGAGTTATGCAATTTTAATTGGAAGTAATAAAAAGGTAGAATCTCTTGAAACGTATACATTTGTAAATGCAAAAGAAAAAACTGCCTTAACAAGACTGTGTGCAATTTGCAACATATAAATTTTCATTAAAGTTTCTTTTATTCAAATGATGTTTTTGCCCACTTTATATATGTAAGGAAAAAAAAATACTAATTACAGGCAAGAAAAAGCAAATAAGAAGCTGAAAGTTCAAAAAGGACATTAACACATTAGCTGCACTTAAAATGAGGATAGATTTTTTTTTTACTCTTACAATCATTTAATAAAACCATTCTGTTTCCACACAAACATTTTTCAAAATTGAAAATTGGCTGCACAGTTTGGAATTTATTGGGCTTTTTTTATTACACACCTGTTAATGTATATCTTAATCTAACTCAAAAACAAATATTAAAATATTTAGTAATTAAGTGCTAATCATTGAAAAATTAATTTTTTGTCTGACAAATTGAAAACTAAGTTACTTTTACTTTCTTAACAGTTGGATTGTATGTGCAGACCAATTTCTGTAAATATATTGGGATCCTGTTTGGATCAGAGTAAATCCATAAATTCAAACTTCACTGATTCTATAATAAGCTGTCAATGGTACATTCATTCCAACCTGGAGAAATAAAGTATAAATAAAACACTATTAGAGTTAGAAGGGTTATTGTAAGTTTGGTGAGTGATCAGATGTTCCTACATGGAGCTGATCCAGGTCAGGAGGTGGAGGTGGGAAGTCTGGTTCCTGAGGTTGAAAGGCTTCTCTGACTTTCCCCACTGCAGCCAAGATCCTTAGACAAGAGTCCAAATAAGCTTTCTGTAAACCTGTAAACAAAAATGAGGAAAAAAAAAACACAGAGATGAGACAAAAAAAAATTGTTACTCATCATTGCAAGATCCTACACAAATCCTTTTGGAGCTGTAACCTTTGTCCTGTATGTTCCCGGCCACAGCCTTGGCATCCATCACCATGGGTGAGATGGTGTGTGAGAGGATGTCTGAGGCATGTTTTACTGTATCTCGAAACCTCGGATCTTCAGAGTTTTCCACTTCCCTTTTGGCCACCAACAAGACCCGGTTAGCTCGCCTTGCTATGCTTGTTGCCCCGGCGACAAGCATTTGGGGCTGCACATTGGCCATAGCAACTCTGCACTTGTCAATGTCTTTTTTGATGGCCTCTTCAGAAGCATCCAACAGGGATTTAGTGTCTATGGCTTCATCAACCAGTCCTAAAGTGTACATGAGCAAAAAAAATAAATAGATAAAAATTGGTTGTTACTTTAAACTGCTGCTGCTCTAGTTTAAAAATGTCAGCATGATTTAGAGTGAAGAAAGAAAGTCCTCACCGGTGAGTCTTTCCACATTGTCAATCCACTGGTTCTTCATGGTGTCAAAGTGCTCATAAGCGGCTTTGTTTCCTGGATTCTTCAGCAAAATCCTGGCAGCAGAGGTTACCTGTAGATAAGAAAATACAATAGCTCTCATTGAGTATGACAATCACTAGTTCCACCAGTCTGCATCATTATGCAGGCAAAACCAAAGTAAACATGCACACCTGTGGCGTCAGCTCCCTGGCGTGTTTCACAGCAGCATGAATCCCTTCTACTGTGCTCTTATTCGCCGTTCCTACAGCAGCAGCCTTCTCTGCAGTCGCTCCCAATCGTCCTGCGTGGGTTTCAAAGTTTCCTGCACGCTCTTCGAAGACCTTTGAGAAAGATTTTTTTTTTTTTTTGGTAAATGCAATAATCCCTTTCAGACTACAACATTATATTATATAAATGAGAAAAAAGCCTAAAAGTTGCGACCATGTTTTAAATGAACACCTGACCTCCTGCCTGTTGGGCGCATCAGGTGGAGCAGTTGCAGCCACTGCCAGCAGCTTGATGGGCGTGGTGGTGTCACTGAAAACATCCGATACCTCCTGGGTCATCACCTCTTGCATATGCTGCCTCAAGTCCTGGTAGAAGCAGAGAGTGCTGCATCTAACCACAAGATGGAGCTCTGTACTAATGCTTTTTGTTACCGCATCCTTGTTGGATTTTTAGATACAGTTTTTTTACAACTATTTTTTCCCCAGAGGATTTGCACCTTTTTAATTTTAATATTGATTTGTTTCTGTACAGAAATCAACCCAGAAGTGTTTTATTTAAATATACTTAGTTTCTGAGAAGTTCAAAGATACCTTGAGGGTGTCCTGCAGTTGTGCTGCTGTGGCTCGTGCGTGAGGAGCCTCAGTCTCTCCCCTGCTCGCCATGTCTGCCAAAGCTGTCATCAGCGCCTCTGTTCGGTCACAGCGCCCTACCATGTCCTGCCGATACGGACCTAACAGGCCTCCAGCCAGCCTCTTCCCTTCCCCAACCATCCCTCTGATTGCTGCTTGACCTGTGGAGCCCCGAGAAAAAGATTTTACTTCATGCATGAAGACAATTACACATTCTTTGTGCTGAAATAGAAATGCAGCAACAAAACATTCTTTTCTGATTCTTCTGTATTTTGTTGTACATGCTTGAATTTCAGCAGTGTTGTAAAATTATTTGGCTCTTTACAGATTTATTTTTTTAACCTGATAATTGAGCAAAAACAAACAAATTTTATTGTAGTGTCTTTTCCCCATTTGTGGATAATAATGCGAGTTACTCACAGAGAGATTATTAGAAATTAATATTCAATCCCCACTAAACAATAAATAAAATTTTCCCGCTATCTGTCCAGGAATTTCTTTATTTTGGGGCAGGGGCGATAGATGGAAATATTCTGGCCTACTTCATGTTGTCAGACAGACAATGTTTAAGGGATTTGTTTATTCTACAGGTTAACGGGGAAAAAAAGAGAAATAGAAAAGGTAGAACAGAAGAAACATTCCCTGAAGAAGTAAATCATCTTTTAAAACAGCACCATAGGTTTGGACCGGTTTCTGTCATCAATATATTGAAAAGCTTTAGAAATCTACAGACAGCAATGGTTTGGAAACTTTCCATCCCTCTATTAAGGTAAGACCTGAGAATAGCCCCAGTAGGCTAAGCTATTAGCTTACCCAGCTATTAAAATAGCATGTCATACTTTGAAGACATGTATAATAACTATCAGGCACTGCTAATAAAATGTAGCAGATGTGAATTTTATATTTTAGACTAAAGCTTTGTTTTAGTTTCCCTCAATGTCATTACATAGTCAGAATACTGGTCTATTCCTATTACAGTGTTTCATCTCATCTTTCCAGTGAGAAGGTACCTGTGTTCCATTCAAGCATCTCATACTCTGCTACCAAAGGGAAGCATGGGAAAGAGAGGAAACAATCAAAAGACGAGAGATGAAGACAGCATAACAAAGGATTAAGAAACTGTAGACCAACAGGGTAAACTTATCCATTCAATCAATCATGCATGAGTTTCACCACATTAGATTAGATTAGATGAGTTTTATTGATCTCACAGCGGAGAAATTCACACGTCACATACTGGCAAAGTAGATAAGAAGGTGCAAACAAGGAGGAAAAGGTGCATTAAGAATAGGCAAGAAAAAAAAATAACACAAAATTAAAGATAATAAATAAGGGATAAAAAATACAATGACAAGTTCCTAACTGAGGCACTTGCTGACATATAATCATCCCACATCTTTCATAATCAACACTTTGTGCTCTATAATGCAAATTGTTCACTACTTCTGCACCAAATTCCCTTTCCTCACAGACTAAACCAAAAGCACAAAAAGATAAAACACCCCAATGGCCGACCTTTCAGCCATGATGCGTCTAAACATACCTACGCCTCTGTCATCCACGCCAGGATTGTTAACCCAGCGCAGAGCCTGCTCCATTTTGCCCTCCAGCGTAACAGCAGGCTTTGCTGGTCTCATGTTGGCCACGGCCCGGTTGGTTTTAGACTGCAGGTTCAGCAGCGCCGCTCCAATCTGCTTTGCCAGAGCTCGGGCCTCCGGACTGTCCCCTTTACCCCTGTGATGGTAAAACATACAGTAAGTGAATTCACTGGAGCGAAAATGAAATGTACAATATGTAGAGGGAGGGGGAAAAACAGTTATATCCAACCCAAAGACCCATCACCTGGTTAATATGTCTCTACAAACATGTTAGATGTCATCTGAAAAGGGAAATACCTCCTGTTTGACATATTTATTTGCAATTTGACCTTCATTTTCATGTCACAGTAAAAATTTTCATTCTAATATCTCCCAATAGGTTTATTAATATGTCCTGAAATTTTTAATACATTTTCGTTTATGATACTGAAGTTCAATATTTAGCCACTAGGGGCGGCACATTTGTAGTATCCATGTTATCTCATCCTGAAAGCCACTGGCAGCAATGCACTGTCACAAAACCGAACAGTCTCCCTCAGGGCTTTGGTATCTGACAGAAGAGCTCTTTGGACCAGCAAACGGAGAAGTCATTGAGTTATTTGTAAACACAAGGCTGCATTAAATCCCTCTAGATTAAATGAAATCAAATGAAATTCATTAACTTTTTTTTTAAAGAGCAGCCTGCATAAGGCATTGGTTTGTTGTAATATTAACCCTGAAAAATCATTAAATACATCTCAAATTAAACTAATACTTGGTTCAAAAGATAGACTCTGCTGCTTTAATAAAGAGATATTACATTTTTCACTTCACGAAGCACAGAATGTAAAAATATTTCAAATATAAAAAATGACAATCTAATAGATGAAAGACGTAATAAATTAAGATTTTGTTTTATGTCCCTGGACAGTTAGTTCTTACAGAATCACACAGAGGAATGATGTGTGTGTTGTGTACTGTGCGCCCTGTTCCAGATTAGAAAAAGCATGATAAAACACCCATATCTACTGTACAAACACATCTCTGTTTTATAAACTTTTTTTTTATAACTTTTATAAACTATCTTCCGTTCATTATAAGATATGTGTAATAAACTGAAAAATATTTTAGGCACTGTATGTCTTTATCACCACTATTATAGACGTTGTCTTTGCAAAATACCAAAGACAAAATTACACACAGCTCAGCTATTTATTGAGCATCTGATCCCTGTAGGTATTTAACTTACAGGATTTTTTTAGGGGGATCTGAATAAAAATGAGCTGCATACAGATGCACATCCACACTTTATAGATTAGTATTAACTTATTAAAAAAAATGCAATTTTCTTGTCTTTCCACAATTATGCAAGATATTTTTAATCTTTTAAATAAACTATCATTGCATTGTTATAAATGTTATAAAAGCAAAAGGATGTGACTATTTACGCAAACAACTGTGTTTTTCTGCATTACATTATCAAAAACATTGAGTCACAATTTATTGACAACAAATCAATGAATTTGGATTTTGCTGTCATTTCCATGGCTTCATGTACATAAAGTTTGATGGGAGGAAACTTGCCTGACCTGCCCAGAGCCCTGACCTAAACCTCACTGGACACCTTTGAGATGCATTAGAGCCAATACAGCAATTCTGGTCTTCTTATTTAACTATGAACAGACCCCCAGTCCTTTTGGAAGATTACAGAGTAGCTAAAGTTGCTCATGCTGAAAACCAAGTTACATCAACACATTAGGCCCCATACTGAAAGAATAGGATGTTATTCAAGTTTATATAAAATTAGTACTTTTGGCAGTTTTGGATCAGTTGTTGATTGAGTGGTATTTCCCTTTAAATTCTACCAAGTATACCCAGTATTCCCCTTCCTTCCCTTTCACCACATTTAAACTTAGGAACCTTAATGTAGGAAGGATCGGCACAGTTGACAAGCAACAACACATTTTCCAGGTTGACATAAACGGCCACCTGTTGGTGGCTTCTGGTTGAAGTCTCAGCCTGGAAGAAAAGGGCTAGAGAATTAAACTTTAATCCAAATCTACTGCTTTACAATGAATCAAACTAAAGCGTACTGTTTGCGCAGCTCCATAACCCGGGCAGTGAGTCCTGCTATCTCATTTATGGAGCGCAGGATGTCGTCCCTCTCCTTGGGGTCTTCACAGAGTTCTGCGATGCGTTTGGCCTCTGCAAGAAGCGCTCGGATGTTCTCCTCTCCCTCAGGACCACCATTAGGATCAGCCAACCATGCCTGAGAGAATCAAGAGTATCAACTAATGTACATCTGATGAAAATACAGAAACGAATGCAAGCTTAAAAAATAAAATTGAGTTAGGGTACTTTGTCTTAAAAACATACCCTGAACATTCTAGGAAGGAGTTTTTGTTTATCTGACCTGTGCAGCATCCAGTCTCCTGGCAATGGCCTGCTTGGCATTGATTAGAGCCTCCAGTCTGCGAGCAGCACTGTCCACTTTGCCAAAGAGCAGATCTAAGCCCTGTAAGCATTGGCCTGCACGCTGCACGCACCCTGGAGTCTGGCCCTGGCCTCTGTCAAAATCCATAAACAGTCAACTGAAGCATGAGATCAAAATGTAAAGCTTAAACAGCAAGAAGCAGGAAGTCTTTCAAACACACTACCTGACACGCAGATCTCCGACCTGATCTGTCATCTGGCCCAGAGCCTTGGTGGTGGCTAGTATGTCTTTCCTCTCTTTCCCAGCACACAGTTCTCCCACCTTACCAGCTTCATCCAGAATGACACGCAGCGCCACCTCACCAGAGTCCCCTGAGAAGGATAGTGTGCCACAACACAGGTTTGTTAACATGAACGAGCCGCAGCTGAGGGGCTGTAGTTGAAACCTGTGCTACCTGGCTGTCCCTGCGGGTCTTTGAGCCAGCTCTTGGCCTGCACCATCTTTGATTCGATTAAAGCCAGACATCGCTTTAACGCCTCCATATCCTGAAGGAGAAAAGGAAATGATTATATTAAGCTGTTATTCTATAATAAAAGTCAGAAGTTTGGTTTTAATGAGCACTTTCTGTATTGTTATTGATATAACATAAAATGAGTGAAGTGCTTTTTCAAAGATATCTGGGAGTTTAATTTGTTCATGTAGCATAGTATACTGAAACAGCTTTTGAATGGCATGTTGAATAATTCAGCGAAACATGGACTAATTGCTGGTTTAAGGCTTTACAAAAATATAGTTTAAAAACCACTAAATATCAAATCATAGTGTACCATAGCATTAGAGTTTTTTTTAATAAAAATGTAATAATAAAAGATAAAGTGCTAGACACTTTTCCTTTAGCTGTTTGTAGCATAGACTACTGTGGAGCTGCTCCTCCCCCACTTGGTGCTGCGTAATACCCAATGGTGAAAGAAAAACTGTGACCATTTTCCCTTGTTACAAGAAAGACAAATTAAGCTGTTTAATTTTATATCCAGTCTTGGAAAACCCCAGACAGCCATGACTTAACTGAATAAAAAGTCAGTAAATACTGCTACTACTACTACTGCTATAAATAATAATAACACAAATAATAATAAAAGCTAATTATCATTATTATTATAGAATGAGCTGTGGAAAAGAGTTAATTTTCTTGTTGTTTTTTTTTTAGGTATGCTGTAATAATAAATGCAACCATTACAAAATCATCAAAATTTTGTAAATAATTAGAAGATCTGTATTTAATTAGAGATGCATCAATCTGATACCTGGATTGGATAACGGCTCCCATATTGACTAATCAGCTGGATATTTATATTTATCATCAGCAAATGCTAAATTAGCAATTAGCTTTTAATTTAAAGAAAATAAGTTCTGAATAAGGAAATAAAATTGAGTCTAATCACCACAGAAATACAAAGAAACCCTCTTTGACGGCTTTCTATGAGGAAGTCAAAAAGCTTTTTCCAGCTGGGAGGAGAATAAAAGGCTTAAGTGGAACGGCTCAATACAGGCCATCTATTATGAATGTGTCTGGACACCACCCAGCTTATTTCTATAATTCATGACCTGGCATACGGATTGAAGTCATCGTGTGCCAGCACTTTCCCCTTGCACTCTGACAGTAAGTGCTTATCACAGCTCAGAGATCGAGTATGCAGTATTCTCACACCAAACATATGACAGACAGACAGACAGATCATTGTCTGAGGAGACTGTGTGCAGAGAAACATGCAGGGGTTACAGGTTGGACAAGTAAAACATATCTTACTGTTACTATCAAAGCAGCAAACCCAAACTGATGCTCTTGTCATTTTTACTTGTACTGGCTCTTCATCACACAATGAGCAGCTAAACTATTGTCATATGTTTTGTGACCATTTAGATCAAATGGATATCTAATGACAAACAGATGTGCGTAAATCGATTTACTGTACTTATGAAACACTTCATGTTAACATGTAACTTATAAATCCTCACAAACAGACAAAACATTTGTTTTTGAGCAAGTGAAGGACAAATATGCAGGACGTAAGTGTGAGGACACATTTTTGTGCCGATCAGACACACGGAAACTCTCACACACCAATAAGCTTGCATGCTGAAACCGCAGAGGGGGATAGAAACAGGCTTACCTTCTACAGGGAGGAAAAGAATGAAGGAGGAAGGTAAAGAAAAACAGAAAAGGAAAAATAAGAAAAACCAGGAGTTACACTAGCAAGCAAAAGCAAAAATGAAGTCAGAAAGTAAAAGAGTGATTTATTTTAGAGATGCATCTCAGTGGAAGAGTGTTTAAAGATTGACCAAATGTTAGAGGTTTGTGGGTATAAAATAAATTAAACCTTTTTGTTTACATGCCACACATATTTGACCTTGTTAGCCCAGGCGTCTTCATCCCATGTGGTGAGCTGTAAGACTCTGATGATCTCGTTGATTTCAGCGCTCATCTTTTCAAAGGTAAACCTTCTGTTCTTCTCCGCCTCTTCGATGCCGGCTCCTCGGCTGCTCTTAGTTGCAACAAAGATCTTAATGGCTGAAGACAAAAATTTGATCTAATTACAATTATTGATTGATCAAAGATTAAAAAAAAAAACTCTCCACTCTCTTAGCCACTTCTCTTATAAACCCTTACAGAAAGCACTTGTTCTCTGTCATTAGATTAGTACTTATTAATATGCAAAAGTATTTCAGGATCAGTTAATAAAAACAGATTTGATCTGACCAAAGGATTAGGAAATTATATCATTTTTACCATTAGATGCTTTCACATTTTGCTTTTATCCCCTTGTAGGTTAAAGTCTTTGAGCTTTTTGCAATGAATTCAGAAACAAACTAGTCATTGAATTATCTCAAAAATGTACAGAGTATTAGGTATTTTCATCCAATGATGTTTAAACACTATTTAACTTTCACAGGATATATAAAGTCATAAATACTTAATTACAGTAAGTTTTTAGAGGAGTTTCATAACATCAGATTTCAAAGTCATGCTAAGTTTTGCAAAAGCGGACTGAAGCAAGGTGGTAACTGTTTAAACTGAATGGCATCGATTAAGTAAGTGGACTTTGAGTTGTTAACATAAACCTGCAGCTGTAGACCAAAGCTGACATACATTAACCGTGACCATCAGTGTTATTCATCAAGTAATTTAAACGATAAATTTTAAGTATTGTTTTTAGTGAGGAAAAAGGAAGAACCGCAGACTTTCCTACTATACGTCCTCCTCCCCCTACAGTCATGGACTGCTTTATCCTTTCCTTGTCTTGGTTCCTATTCTGCTCCTAATTACCTTGACCAGTTTCCTCAGAAGAGGATAGTTTGGGTTTAGATGGTTATAATGGTTGGTCACCATTAGCTGTCCAAAATTAGTGACCCCAAGCACATGACAGACTGCTTCTAGCATAGACAAACCCTACTAATTTTAATAAACCACCAGCTTGATGGTGACTGAATATTCAGGCAGAATCATGCTTAGTGTCTGTTAGTTACCAATGTATGGTTGAGGTGTATCTTGCTGAAGGCACAAGTAATGAAATATCAGTTTTCAAGCTTGTGCTCCCCATTTGAGTCTTAAAAAAAATCTACATAAGATATATGTACTATGATGATTTCTCTGAGGAAAAAAAAGATTTTTCTAAATAAATCACTTGACAATATGACTGGTCCTTACAGTGAAAGTAAGCAGGAACATTTTTGTGCCACAAACTTCAGCGCAGTTACTGATCAAAGAATGCAGTGAGACTGGTCTGTAGTGTTTAAATCTCGTACAAGCTTCGTCAACACATGTCTGGTTTGTGCTCAACTCTGATAAAATCATCCAGCTGTGCTCGTGCACGAATCTGTCTTTGTGCAGGTTTAGCTTTGCTCTGCACTCAGCCTTGGTTTGTAAAGATCATCTGTGTTCTCGGCTGTTTCTGCACTCACAACTTAAACTACATTTAATTAAACAATATCATCAGCCAAGTGTGACAATTGCCTTTGTCTCATGTTTTCCACATCTTTCTTTAAACACATCTGTAACAGTTTTACAGATGTTTCTAAAATATTTAGAAAAATAAGATAAATAAGTTCTGGGCATTTTCCTTTTATATTTATTCTGCTTCTTGAATAATAAAAATGAAGAAGATAAATGCTCAAAATCTAAAACTCTAAAACTCATATGTATAAAATAACCTATATACAACTCAGCTGTTATATATAGGTTCTATTTTTTTTAGATCCCTCAGCAAAATCAAAAGTTTCAAAATGCACGCAAAGCATGAGAAAAACAATATGGACCAGTTCATTTCTTTAAATATAGTAATTTGAGTTAATAACTCAACAACTTTGTGATTTCTTTATACAATATAAACACAATAATTGTTGACTAGATCTAATTCTACATCACTTTATATTTTAAACAGCTACAGCAGAGGCTGAAGTTGCTTCTCTTCTCAGTATATACAGCATAACAAACTGTAGCTGTATAGTGGGCGATGCTTCCTCACCCTCACAAGCACCTAATGACTGTAATTACCAGCGTTACTATGACAACGGCGGGATGCTCAGAGACCTGCGTCGTCGTTTGCCCACATAAGTTCACCCGTATGCACCTGAGATGAGAACAGGCAGTAGCTCCTTGATGGTGTTCATGGAGCTGACCAACATCTGCCGGTGTTCTTGGTGAGTGAGTTCCTGCTGCCGCTCCTCAATCATCTTTGACATCTTGGTCATACCTGGTGAAACACAGAAAAACAACAACAACAAAAAATAGACAGGTTGCAGGAAAATGTGTCTTTGACTTTGAATTTGACCCGACTGATAAACTGATTAACCGGCACATTCAAGTATTGCTCCTTCATGAACCACTGAGCTCGAACAATGTCTGAACCGGTGGTGTGTGAGGACGCCTCTGGCATCACTGACTTTCCAGCTTATTAAGTCAGAGCTGATGGAAATATAATTAACCAGAGGCCTCAGATGATAAATGGTCTGTTATGTTCTCCTGCGAGTGAATGGCTCACTGACAGTATCTTGATGTCATAGGATTCGGTGTTTAATTCGCGTTTTCTATCGTAACAGTTGGAGCTATGACCTAAACAAAAAGTAAAGGTTAATTATTTCATTTGGATGCTCTTATGAAACACTTTCATTACATCCAACCCCATCATGTATCCTTAAGAATATCAGCATTGTTCTTAATGTACCAGTTTTATACACTGGTTTCTGGTAAATTACTGTGTAGTTTTCTATGGTAATTTATTCTATTTAAAGAACCTACTGTAAAGAATAATCCCTCTTCATAGAAAAATATACAATTCCTGATTTAATGGTTGTATTTTTTGACCTTGGGTCTAATGTTTCACAATTTATAATTTAAAATTAAATAATTGTTTGTATTTCTCTCTAAAATGACATTTAAAAACTGTTTTAGGTTTAAAAACCTTGTAAAAATATTCAACCCCTGAACTTTTGTATTCAAAGGTTGTAATTTTATGTGAAGGACCAACAGAAAGCAGTGGAAAATTGAGATTTTTAGATTAAAGATATATGATTTTCATTTTTTTTCTTTTAAAGCAATAATCTAAATATAGTCTATGTAGACTGTGGAATCTTTTAAAACAAACTGTTGTTGGGGTTTTAGCTGTAGGCATTTTCTTACCAGCTTTGCACATGTCTAAGGAGGCTTTAAACAACTCTTATTATGGCTTTCTTTAAATAAGGGATTTTCTTTCTGCCACTTTTCTATAAAGACACAATATAAAGAGAGCATGACTTACAGTTTGTCTGTAAAACTCTGCTGCTCCTCCAGAGTAACCGTAAATCTTTTTGCTATTTCTCGGATTTTCAGATGGATTAAATTAAATATAATGTATGCCACACTTTCCAGGTCGTTTTAACTTTATTGTTTGCAGCTGTTGTAGGCGAAATAAAAAAAATGCTGATTTGTGTAAGTTGTATTAAATTGAAATGTAAAACACATTTTGTCATTTTACTGTGAAAAGAAGTGACAAGGTTCAATTGATATTAACATGTTTGCAAGTCATAGGAAAGTTGTTTTTCATGTTCAGTTGGGTTAGCAAAACTGTTAAAGAGTTTTATTTTATTTATTTGTTTTTATAAAGAATCTGATTTTACTAACCTGGGCCAAGATTTTTTGTGTAAGTAATGAGATCTTCCATGGTCTCCACCACTTCAGCTACTGACAGATACTCAAGGATACCTTTACACACTCGGATTATCTTACGCACCTGCAAAGAAAAAAAATGTCATAAGCAGTGATATCTCAAAAAACAAAATAATGAGTGCTTCCTTTCATAACCAGAACAGCTACATTCATTCTGTAAACTTTTTTCGCCCCTTTTTGTGTCTGTGGTGTCTTTGTGCGTGCGCCTGCAGTCTTGTGATATTCATCTTGTGACTGAGAAAAGCTGCTCCTCTAAAAATGAGGCTGGTGATGAGACTTGGTGATCTTAATCACGTGCTCAATGTGATTTCACTTATGGACCTTCCATCAAAACTCCATGCAGACTCACACACACACATACAGACATCCTGAGTTATGGAGGTCATTTGATCTCTGATTAGATCTAGCTGCATTTGAGCCTCCATTACAGCTCCAATAATTCCTCCTTCCTCTGAGCAAGTGCTAAATAAAGCTTTCATTCCCTGAAAGAGACCAAACTATGCTGAGGACATGGTAAGTATTAGAAACACTAATGGACATTGGTGTAATAGGAAAACACACACCTCTGCTTCATCAAAAGTAAGGAGCAGGTCTGATGTTCCAGACAGTATCCCCCTGGATCCATCAATCAAGTAATCCCTCGCAGGAACCGAGTATGGATCCGCTTTGAGCATCTGAGCCGCCTGAACGAGCTTGGAACATGAGTTCTCCACCCTGAAAAAAAAACAGATGTCTTTCTATAACAAAAGCATTGACAAGTACTATATGTGCTACATATTTAAGAAACAGAAAATCTAAATTAAAAAGAAAGTATAATAGTAAAAAATTCAAATTCTCTGTTTTAATTAAGGTTGTCAGCTCATTTTTGAAACACACTTCCAAGAAACGAGGATAGCTTTTTGAGTCACAGCCTCAAAACCTGATATACACCTACATAATGGTTCAGACATGAGGTATTACTGACAAAAAACAACTACAAAACCCCATGTTTTTGACCAGAATATATCAAACTGATATGTGGCCTCTTTCTAGAGGTAAAGGAGATGAGTGAGTATATTTTAGACAGTTTTTTTAGACAGAAAATGGCAATGGACGTAAACACAGAAATGGAGGAAGAGTTCCTCTCACCCACCTAAAACCATTTTTCTCTATTGGGAAACCTCTTGTCATAGGATTGTGAAACAACAGGGTTGTTGGATTTAAATGAGGGAACGACCCAAAGCTGAAGGAAGACTATATAACACACCAATGCACATTGCCTTACTAAAATAAACAATTAAAATAAATGAAAACACAGTATTCATCACAGCAACGACAAGAAGCTTGAGCTTGAGTCGACAGCCAGACCACAAAGTACGTGTTGTTAGTAAGCACAAAGTTTGTCAAACAAGATACGGCTTTCTATTGCAAGGTAGCTGCAGCTACGGACGATATGTCCACAATTTACATCAAGATACATTTCTTAATTTCAGTCAATATGATATAATTTCAATATCCATGTAGGAAAAATAAAAGCCTTAGAAAGACAGCCAAGAATGCCTACAACAGATGACTATACAAACTTATGACTAATATTTAGTTTTATAAAAATTTATATTTATTTATTAATTTATATTATATTTTTATAAAAATTCTCCAATTTAAAATCTAATAAATATTAGCTTTGAAAAATAAAAACACATAAAACTACATGACAACCTGGAACATCAGTCAGTGACCAGTGCTATGTTTATATACTGTGATGTATATTGAAAATGTGTGTAAAAGTCATATCACCAATATTGAATTAAAGTACAGTATATAGCCATGTACGTATATTGATACTGAAATATTGTCCAGCTCCAAGTCCAATTGTTTAATAGCATTTTAGGGCCAAATATGTTCAGCTGTCACGCATTTTATATAAAATTATGGAGTTTCATTCTCAGAGAAAGCTTTCGATAGCTGCTCTGTAAAATAGTATTGTAACTCACTGTTTTATGTATTATAAAAGAAAGACTGAAACAAGGTTCTGGAAATGTACTATTTTATGGGTTGCATACTTCAGAGTTTCTGCTTTGAGCCAATCCTAAAGTCAGACTTCAAACATGAGCTAAAAGCAAAATACAAGAAATCCTACTTCACATTATCTTCAGCCTAGAATGCGGTGCTGATTTTGTTAAACATGGATTTTTAATATTTCTTTGGTCAGTGATTGACCCTGATTTTCTGACGATTCCAATAAAGCTAAATCCCCCCTCATTCTGATCCCATTGGTCAGGGTATCAATGGCCGATGGCTCGTCTATATTTAGGTGGGTTCACATTCCCACATGCTCCTGCTCCTAAGCTCCACGAATGAGATTTATGGTGTAGTAGTCCATGTGTTCGTGTGAGAGGAGCAACAGGATTGGCCCGTTGGAGATCTGGATCTTTTATGTGATCGAACAATACTTGAAAATTGACAGACAAGCAATAATTGAAAACTAAGAGTGGGTGGGAAAAAAAACCCAGAGGCAAATATTAAGGTGTTAGCTAAGCAAGAGTGTACCAAGAATTTTAAGGATCAACATGGGTTTGAAATAGGAAAAATAGCAGTATGAGTGTCTTGTTTTTTTTTTTAAACAAAGAACAAAAAACACCATTCTTATTAAGTACTATATGCTTGGTTAAAAGATGATGTTATATTCTTTTTCTAAAAAAATCCAAATTTATAAGCTTAAATAAAGGACCAAAAATATTTGCAGAAGGAAAATTGAAAGTTTTATACTGTCCTTTTCCTCCAAACCTTACATGTCAATTGCATGTTGTAAAGATGGTAGTAAACTCTTTGTTTGCACTTTTGATGGCTTGTATCTCACAAAGACCATAGAAACTCCGTCAGTGAACGATGCACCCTACTGTTTAAAAGTATTAACACATACATTAAAAAGCAACAATCATCAACTTGCATTTCTGCTAGCATGGCTTGCCAATGAGCACATCAGTCAGCATAACAGGACCAGTGATTTTCTAATTTCAGACGGGGTACGATTTGATTCATCTTGTTAAAATTGCCTGACCCATGTTCAGAGTTTAAAGGCAAACAAGTGGCTACAAGCCACTGTGGTCTATTCCATGCGATACTGGATGTTCTCTACAGAACATTTAGTCTCTGTTTCATGCAAATATCAGTCCTTCTACAACTCATCCTTTGAGCTATTGAGAACCCTAGTACGAGTAGGGACTTATAAAGACATAAAACAAGCAAACACTGATTCCCAGAATTGCTTATCAGGAGCTGTAAGTGAGCACCCAAAACTTATGTGTTAGTTCTCTGGATGTGAGGTGGAAAACAGCTGAAAGCTTCTCAGCAGTCTGGATGCTGGGGTCAGACAAGTACAAGGGCTCTGCCTCAGAAGCGGCTCTTTGTTGTAGCTGGGAATAGAGCCAAGTTTCTTGACATTAAAACGAATGGAATCCTCTTTTTAACAAGTTCTCTATGTGTCATAATAAAGGGCATCATTTCCAACTTTCTGTCCCTGTCAGACAAAGATACAGCAGCAGAGTTATTTGTTTTTGCTAAACATGCACACTGATGCAGTGATGGGCTTACTTAATAAAAGCAGGAGGCATGTCTCTCTTCATCACCTGGTCCTCTGTGGTTTGAACCGTTTCCTTCCCCACCTGCAACACATACAGATATAGTTATTCTATTATCATTAGTTGCAGCAAGACAGGAAATGTTTTTAAAGGGCACTATTAATAGAATGAAAGGGTGAATGAGTGTGTATCAATTCACACCTATTCCAACCATGCAGGCATGTCATTTCTCATAAGCTGGGGAGAGCAGCTTGGGCTCTAGTTCATTATAGGCTGTCTGTTACTCTGCATGCAGAAAAGAAACATGTTTACGTGAAGCTGCAGATTTTTTGAGGTGTTCAAGTATTCGTCAGTAATTACAGGACTGACTTCACTGATTTTTGGACATATCTTCACATAAGCCAATATTTTAATATTATATCAGGAGGAAAAAATACGTTTGATTCAGTTTTATTCAAATCGATAAATATTTTAATGCCAATAAAGCTACACCAAAGAGAACACCTCATTACATACTTTTTCTAAAGCCGTTCATAACAGGAAAACTACACTTTTCACACAGAACGGTGCCTTCCCATGTAACTTCATAATCACGGCTTTAATTATTCTAAACCTCATTCTTTTTTGCTCTAAAAAAGTCAAAGAAATGTGTGTGGTCCAGCATTTCAGTCTCCACAGACGTTCTGTCAACTGACTACTTTAGAGCCATTAAAAAAATAAATAAAACAAGCTCTCTCTCTCAAACACATACGTGCACAAGCAATCACACATTTGAGATGCAATTACAGCGAAATGATGACATCAGTTTCTTGCTGCTGTTTCAGTGAAATTGTGTTAATAGACTTTCTGGCTCCAGAGATTTGGGGAACAGCAAACTGCTTGTGGTATCATGTGAGGTTTGGCCTTTTCTTATTTCAACCACATACATTTTTCTCAGAGATATGATTTACTTTTTTCTCTAAGCAACATATATAAGGAAATCTTTCTCCTTGACTTTTGTTGATTTTGTGCCAAGGGAAAAAAATTCTCATTTGATCCACTTCCACCTTCGTGTTTCCTCACAGATTCGAAAGTATTCCTATATCTAATATGTTGCCCTGGGGCTGAATTTACAGCTTCTAGTTTTTTGTAATGAGGAATCCTTTCCTCATTACTAAAATTTTGACCATTTCTCTTTGCAAAACAGCTTAAGCTCAGTCAGATTGGATAGAGAATTGCCAAAGATTGGAAGAGATTCCCCACTGGATACTGGTGTAGACATTGGCCTGGTCAAACAGATTATCTCATTGTAGCTCTGGGTGTTTATTTAGGACTGTAATTCCAGACTCAATTCTTTTGTTATTTTTTTTTCCTCACACTACTGCCCTGCTAACTTAGCTCAATGTATCTGTCAAGCAATTCTGACTACCTTAACTTTTTTGAGAATAAAAAAAAACACACATAAAGATGCCACCAGTACCATGCTCCAGAGTGGTGTATTCAGGGTCTTGTTTAGTCTTTTGTTCCCACCGTACATCTTGCATTATTTTGCATGCATGCTAAGAAAATTGAAAATGGCTTACACTTACTGGGTCCGCAGGACTCCTAAGACACACTTTAAGAAATAATTGCATGAAGCTGAAGTGATCATCCCTAAAAGCAGTTTTAAAGCTCAGGCTTAAAAACTGCAGAATTCCAAAACCATTCTGCTCTAAAAATCAGACGAAGATACCTGCCTTTTTAATTAAATACTATACATAATACTAATTTATCACATTCAGCATTCATGCTAGTTTCAGTAGTGTAACGGGTGCTAAGAGGAGTAAAAGTTGTGATTTTACATTATGCATGTTCAGAAACCACCCATTTTCAAAAGATTGATGGGGTGTGGGAGGTTGGAAAGGAGTTTAAAAGACATCATGTGGAGGAACATTGCATCCTAAGGAGACAAAGGTAAATATAAATTTAGCTTAGATCAATGTGGGAAAATAATAAAAACTACCAATACCATTTAGGTATTAAAAATAAGAAGACATAAAGCTGATTTACAAATGAGAAGCTGTGGATGAGAGTAAACCAAACTGTACATGTTAAGTGTTAATATCAAAGCCTAACTCACTTTGTGTTGGGTAATATTTTGAAGTCATAAAGTTGTCTGATTGGTTACAAACTTTTCACACTGGAATATGTTTGTACATAAGCCAAACAGAAACTATTAAAATTAGCTGTTGTAGTTTATCCGTCTTGAAAATGTTATTTGTTTTTAAAAAAAAAAAACATGATTGAGGAATGCAGTTCTACAAGTGAAGGCAACCCTACAGGGTAAGGTCCTACAGAAAAGCTATGCTTCCTGTAAACAGCAACATTTACTGTTGATGATGCAATGAGTTAATAATACAGAGTAAAGCAGTCTGTGGAGGACCGTGAAGTGGGGTCTATGTGGGTTTTATACGTCCCCCAAAGAAGTGATCGATGCAGCAGGAAACTGACCACTATTGATTGCAGCAGTCAAACTGCACTTTGTATTACCTGAGGCATGTTGCTTCATAAATTTTCCTTTGGATGTTGGATTAGTTACAAAAACTCAGCCCTGTCCAATAATAAATAGGTTTTAATGACAAAGTTTTAGAGATATGAAGTAAATGAAGAATTGCTGCTGTACACCTTTTATGTAGCCACTTCTGCACTCCCATCCACTCCTGGAACAGAATATTCCCTTCTTTAGATAAAAGCATCACTTATTTAAAGCCAACAATGACTTTAAAAAAACTAAAATCTAAACATAGATGACCATTTTTGATAAAGGACCCAACCTTATTGGACCTAAGGTGGCTGTTATTCAGAGAAGTAGTTGCCCTGCAATTAGAAATTCCCCCACCATACTGTGATACCCCTCTTGGGAAAGCTACCTCAGCCTATTTTGGCAGATGATGATGCTGTTGCAAAGCTACCATTGCAATCACTGAGAAGAAGTGCTACATTTTTATAGTGTATCCCTGTATGTCTCTGTGTTGTATATGAAGGTGATGTTATGATGAATATTTGTAGTATATTTTCTGCAGGGCAGAAACGCTATGAAAATATATTAAATTATTATTATTTATATTAAATATATATTAAAACTATACTGAGTCTGGCCCAATAATATATA